>JABVXS010001397.1:0-15217 GCA_013365335.1 Madathamugadia hiepei | reverse complement strand
CAACACATTTTTTTTTATTAACATTAAAAAAAAAAAAAAAAAAAAAATGTGGCGAGAACTGACGAATCGTTGATGGAGAAATTTAGTATCAGCGATTAAAATGATGTTGGAAATGATGAACCAATCAAGATATTGATCCCTTCAATATCAATGAACAATGCGAAAGTCATAATAGGAAAACTGAAGCACTAATTAATGATATGACGGAGAAGCATGATAGTGAGGCAAACGTCCGCTTCACTGAGTTTACTTGTGCTGAAAAAGTGGTCAATTGAGAATTGATATGACTTTTGTGAATTCAAATGACGTTGTGCTGGGAAGATTTAGTCGAAAATAAACCAACATTGGAAATTTTCCACTCAAATTTTTGGTTATGAATATTAAATTTCGTGCAAAACACAACAACATCATGCAATCTAAAACTTATTTGTGAGAGATGCAAGAAACAATGATGATTGCTTAATACAAGGAGAGAATTAAACGTGATTGCAGAGGTTTAAAGAGAAATTGAAATGCTTGTGTTGTTGTTGTTGTTGTTACTAGCTCTTCAGCTACCCAAATGTTTAAATGAACCAAAGGTCGACCCCAGCTGACAAAAAGTAAAGGTTTGAAACTCCAAATGAAACAACTATAATGTTTAAAACTAGGACGGTATCAAGTGATTGTAAACTAATTACCAGGATGTAAGAAGAAGAAGCATTAATGCAAAGAATGAGTTTGAAGCAAAAAAAAAAAAAATCGGAATTAATTTTGGTAATTATTTACCAGTTGAAGTGAAGTGCATATTGCCACTGCTCACATTACCAGGTGATGTTTTGACAGTAACATAAGATCGAGCCAAGGAGCCCCATCCTAGCGTGTTTCGAGCTTTCACTTGTAATTCATATTCCAAGCCTGGCCGTAGCCATACCAAATCTTCACTTCCGCTCCAAATATGACCGTCTCGCTCCTCTGAATTGCTAAGTTATGCTTAATAAGTTGGGCTAATGCAACGTTTCTCACGTTTAGTGAGCTCAAACATCAAAAATGACTTCAAAGCACTTCCTCTTCCACACTTGTGATGAAATCCTGAGACAGAGAGGAAGGTGAAGGTTGCAGTTGGTTGTATAAATGATAGAAAATTGAAAAATTTTAAAACCTTTATTTGCCCTTACAGACTTGAATCGTTGCCATGTATCGTCACTAGAGAATCGATATAAAATCTGATATTCGATGACTGGATCCATCGAAAGTACATTCCAAGAAAGTCGACTTCCATTTATTTTTAATTGAGGTGGTCCTGGTCGACCTACAAACTGATACAATTTTCTATCAATGATTTTATAGAGTAAAAAAAAAAAAAAAATTCAAGAAAAATTTTTTATTTATTTATTTTTTGAAACAAAGTTTACTTTGATTTAATTGTGGAAAAAAATTTTTTTTATCACGATCATTTCAAAAATTGTGCTGCACAATGTAAACCTCTTTCTTGCATATTCTAAACATTTTTTACCCGTTTCGGCAACTTACATTTTTGCATTCAAATATTAGGAATTCAAAGAAAAAATAAAAAATAAAAAATCAGACAGCAAAATATTTGAAACAAATATTAACAAAATTAAATTTGTAAAGGAACCAACCGCTGACATAAATGGTTTTCTCTTTTATACCAAGATTATTTGCTACACGACAGGTGTAATCGCCAAAATTATCTTCCTTAATATTTGCGATTGCTAGGATGGATTCACTGTAATTGTCTCGTCTGGCAGCATATTGCACTAAATTTTTGAACCTGTCATCCGAAAACTACAAAAAAAGATTGTAACTTCCAAGCAGGAAAATTGATTTAAAATTTTGAAAGAAATTATAGCAAACATAAGGGTTGATCATTGCTCACTACTTGTTGAAACAATGAATACTGCAAATGATATTCCTTCTTTCTTAAACTTTTATTAATTGTTGATTGCAACTATTTTGCTATTATTAATTTGAGCAAACAAAATGCCAAACATAAGCGCTAATTGTCTTAAACATTTTTCATCAGATGTTAAGCAATAGCTCATACTGCTCTGCAGAGTTTAAGCTTTTTTTTTTTTAAGCACAACAATATGAATTTTCAAGTAGCACGTCAAAAATATGGAAGTATAATATAGCTGTGTGGGGACGAACTTCCTGTTGCTTGACCAAATTACTAATTACAACATGTCAGTGTCAACTGTCGCACTTTCACTCTGCTCATTTGCAGAATCTTCAATTTCGATGGTGTAATTTGACTATGTCCTCTTTTTCGTGTAGCTATGGCACTGGTAATAAGAGCTATTCAGTCAGCATATAGCTTATTTGAAATTTAACCTCCACTCATTCCACATACCTTCTAACCAGCAAGGCATAGATGAATGACACCAAGACTGCAGGAAATTAATGCAGAAAAGGGGACGACATCTGCTCAGGGGCTCCCTAAGGGGTGACAATGATGAGCCGTTAGCAGTCCAGGCGTTGGGAAACAATTTTTAAGCTTACTCTTATTAAACTAACTGGCGAGAAACTTCGGTTGTATAAAATTTCTGGTCAACGTTAACATTTATTTCCCAAAATCCATAAGAAAGGATTAATTACGCTCATAATTTGGATAAAGCATTCATTCAGCTTCTTTAAAAAAAACCCAATATAGCTGGATGTAATTCAGAACTTCCCATGGAAAAAATTATCTACTAACAAATGTCTCTTTGTCCCCAATGACCCATTCCCGTTGACCTTCCTTTATCAAGCAAGCATTTTACTCAAAGCAAACTTCAATAAAACAAATTTCATACTTACGCTGCAATCACAATAAACACGCAAAAAATAAAAACTACGTTTAGAAAAAAAACTAAAGCACTTACATTGATTGTGAAACCATTGTAAATCCAATCAACTTGCGGTGATGGTTCGGCGTTATATTGACAGGTTAGATTGATGTCCTCATCTAACCTTACCGGTATGTGTGTATATATTGAATCTACCCATGGTGCTGCTAAAAATACTAATTTATTCCATTAAATTCACTTTTTTTTTTTTTTTTCAGGAACATTATTTAAAAATGAAATATTACATAATAATATGAAAATGAAACGCTTAGTTCCGCTGATGCGATTATCAAAAGAGTTAAAAGGATGTAAAAATTTCACAGTTTAAAATTCAAATATGGCAATAATGCATGAATTTCAAATCAAATAGCGAAGAGCATTTGCTAGGTAAAAAAAAAAAAAAAATGGAAATGAGTAAGGAAATGCATTTAATTCAGAAATGTATTTAAAACAAAAAAAAAGCATCATGAGTGAAATTTCAAAACTTTCTAATGGAGTGGAAAAAAAAAAAAGCTGTAGTGATGATGCATGCAGTTTTAAAATTTGTCGGAATTTTGGAAATAATTTGATTGGTCTTACAACATGAAATTATTGAAAAGGAATTAATTATACACTAATTACTCTTAATAAACCCCCCCCCCCTAATACATGCTATATTACAAAAGCAATTCCCATTAAGTTCCCATTAAGCATGTAAAGAACTGCATAAGCAACCTTGCAATCAAAGTAGCATAAGAAAGCTAAATTTTACAACCAAATGAAGAACAGATCTTTGCATCAAGCATTGCAAGTTAACGGGAAGATTTGTAGAAAAATAATGCTACCAGAACTATATAAAGCTGCAGAAGCAAAAGAAAAAGCAATTATAAATAAAACAACACAAATTAATGAACTTGAATGATGACCTGAAATTGAAGATCTGTTAATCATTTAAAAATGTAACAATGCCCATTATCTATCATTATAAATTAGGTTGAAAATGGAAACAGGTAGGGTAGCATGATAGATGATGAAAAATTATTCTTACCCTTTCCGGAAAGAATTTTACTGAAAAAAAAAAAAAAAGAAAAAAGCATACTTTGTATGTGAAGTGAAATTTCAACAAAAACTTTCACATCAACTTCACTACCAATTAATTTAGTTATGTCATGAAAAAAAAAAAAAAACTGTCCAACTCAATAATCATCATCTGTGAATAATATTGAAAAAAAAAAAAAAAAAATGATAAATTAGTAAAAATAAATAAATTAAATTTCATATTTAAATCTGTCAGCAAAGTCATCGATTTTGCACATTTTACAAGCAGATTAAATAAAAAGCATGCAAAGCATTAGTTAAAAACAAGAGGAAAAGTGAAAAAAATACATTTAAACTCACAGGGCTCAGATGTTCCATACTGATCTGCTTAAATGTGATTAATAAAATCAATCGATTAATTTAAAAAAAAAAAAAAGCAATGAAATTGACTTTTAAAACAACTGAGAACACACAATGCCATTTAATAAGAAATTTAGCAAAATTTCACACCAGCTTATGTGTTCATATTAGTAATAGCATAGAGGACAAACCTAGTTTATTCATAATTATTAATTTGGGCATCAAAGATGAAAAAAATGTAAATTACTACAAGAAGAAACTTTAAAAAGCTTTTCTTTTTTCATTCATTAACCAATAAAATGAAATTTTTTGAACTAGGATAATAGACATGATGGAACAGTGATATTCAGGAACACAATCGATTATCCTACCTGTACAGAAACCTCTACCGATTGATTGGTTATTTGTTTGAAGTAGTAGGAATAAGGAAGAAATAAAAAAGCTTTGCAAAATCTCATAATCTGGTGGCATCTGCAACCAACCATATCGCAGTTCATAAAATGCTATTTACTTCACATGCATCATGACAATATGATTGCAACAAAAAACCCCAATATTAGACCAATGACCAATCATTTCATGAGAAAATATCACTCACCTAATCAAAAATAAAAACTATGCATTCAATAAAATAATAATAATAATAATAATAATAATAATCATAATCATAATCATAATCATAATCATAATCATTATTATTATTATTATCCGTGAAGAGCGCGAGAAAAATTTACAAATTAGTAACGAAATAAATTAAATTTCGGCTTGAATCTGTCAGCAAAGCCATCGATTTTGTATATTTTACGAGCATATTAAATAAAAATGTATAAAAGCATGCAAGAATTAGTTAAAGAAAAGAGAAAAGTGAAAAAATAAAAAAAATTAAAATTTTAAACTTACACGGCTCAGGCGTTCCGTACTGATTCGCTGAAATGTAGAATAAAAATCGATTGATTAATTTCAAAAAAAAAAAAACTATGGAATTGACTTTTTTTTTTTTTTTAAGATAATCGACATTTTCTATATTTTTCAAGTTTCTTTTCCATTCTGAAGTAAATTGAGCACAGCAAAATTGTTTTAGAAAAAAAATTTTTTAATTTAAAAAAAAAAAAAAATGCCACTCTCTGGGATGGAATATTAGTAGCATATTTATTTTTTTCTCTTCCAACCACACCATGCCAGTTACCAAAAGATCATTTCAGCCGCAATTTCACACCAGCTAATTCGTTCAGGTTAGTAGCAAACCGTTGCACACTTTGTTTATTCATATTTATATAATCTACGTGCAAATCAACACAAGAAGAAACTTTAAGAATCCTTCCTTCATCAATATCAATCAACTTGTAAAGCTGTAATCTTTACTGTGATTTACTTTCATTCATCTTTTCCATCTGTCTCTCACCATTGCTATAATAATGTTTATGGTTGTATTAGTGGTTGCGATTTTCCTAGAGATTTAAGTAAGGGATTAATTGTTATTGAAAATGCTTCTTTGAGATTTCCTATCAGCTCATATATGTGCTACTGCCTCTAAGGTTTATTTTAAGACATCGAATTTTAATAAATTTACAATATATGTGCTCTCTTTGATTTGTGATAAACATCGGGAAATGTTTGAATGCAAGAAGTGTGTCAAAATTGGGAAAGGTTAGAACGTTAGGCGTAACATATCTTCTTTAACAAGGTTTGGAAATGTTGTTTGAAGAGAAATTGAAAAAAAAAAAAAAAAAATGAATAACAGCTGTGAAAACACTCAAATATCTTATTATCCTCATCGAAACTTTTTTAAAAGTAATAAATGCACTTAATTGAATTATATAGATTGAATGCATTGTACATGAATCTATATAAACCATACGGTCATTGTCCCATAAATCAGTGTTTTACCAGTTCATTTGTGGAACGGACGACGATCTTTATTGGTCCAACGACGACGACAATTCCATCACAATTACCTTGGATTTATTATTAAATTTTACAACTATTCGTCACGTTCATTATTCACTGTGCCACGTTTGATAATATTATTTTATTCTAATCGAATAATGATTTAATAACCCAAGTTTCGAGTTCGAGTTACCCAAGGTAAAGATATCCCGCAAACAACTTTATTAGCGCTAACCATGTCTCGACATCTCCCATCATCAGCAACCCAAAACCATCGGCAAATTTTCACAACACCAACTTTGTGCAATCGAATATAGTCTTAGCGTAGTTTTTTTTTTTTTTTTATTAAATTTGAAGTTCACATCAAAGTTAACTGAGGAAGGAACATCCAGTTTTTTCCAAAATTAGCAATTTCTACGAGTTAGTTAAAAATTTCATAAAAATTAAAATTAGTCATTTGCGGTATAAATGCAGTAAAATTCTTTAGCATAAATTCTATTTTGGGAGTTTCGAAATATGTCCCAAAGTTTACTGAATTCATTGTTAGTGTCGTGAAAAAAAAGAGTTGAAATATAAAATTTTCACTATCTTCGATCTTACAGTGAACATTCCTTGTGTTGTGTTTATCGATGTCTAATTTATGAATCCTGTTCGATAACTAGATATGTCTGCTTTGTGTCTATTGAGTCCAAAGTTATCACCTTTGTATTGTACTCACCGATGTCTATGTCTAATTTGTTATCGCCGAAATGGTGGAGCTAAAGATACAAGGGTCACGATTGCACAACAATGTCAAATTCATGATGTGCTCCCGTCAAAGTTGCTAGGCGCCACAACGTCAAATTCATCATATACTTCTGCCCGACATCCGGTCAAGCATGATTTGTCAATGTGATTGGACCACGTCGGTGGAATGATTTCTATATAAACCGTGGTCATCGTCTCATGAATCAGTGTTTTAAAACGGTATTTACCCAGTTCACTTCTGGAATCGACCAACTCTGCCGCTCCGACGACGACGACTACAAATATTTTGGGCTCGCCATTACCTTTCTATTTTATATTCGTATTCTTACGCGCTCGCTATACGCCATCCTATTCAAATAAAGGTTGAAATACCCAGGTCTAAGGACTCTGGCAGGAGAAAGTGAAAATTCACGACACATACGGTTGTAAATTTAGATTCGTAATTTAACTCTGAAATATTGAAATAAAGAATTACTCTGTACTCGAACTTCGATGGTATCATGCACATCGACGCCAACGTTATTTGATGCTGTACATTCATAGAGGCCACTATCTTCCACCGATACATGAGTTATCCTAAGTTGTCCATCTTTGGATGTCGCTCTTCCTGGCATTTTTTGACCATCCTGCAAATGAATCATTCGTTCAAGCCAATAAAACAGATGTTGTTTACAGGCACTCATAGTGTGCTATTTAATCACTTAATTCAAATCAATCATGTAACGAAAACCGGAATCAAAAAATCACAACTTCTCAAAAGTACTGTTCAAGGGAAAACAATAAACAAACCTTTCGCCTCCATACAGCTTTTGGTGGTGGATTACCAGATACTGCACATTTAATGACCATATTCTCGCCAACCTTTAGCAGTAGTGGATTTGCATCTGGCAAGATGGAAACCATAGGATGCACTGAAAAAAGAAAAAACAAAAACAAATTTGCCAGTAATCATGGCTGAACCATTTTCAATCAATAGCGATCATTTCATTATTTCACTGGAATAGTCTAAATATGCACATTTCAAATTTGATTAGGCAATTTCATATTTGTCGCATATATTGCTTTTAATCTTCAGAAGGCTTTTTATGCTTTCATGGAAAAATAAGAAATTGAAAGAAATACCGTTCACATCCAAGCTATGCGTAATGGACATATGAGGTGATGTTATTTCGCAAATATATGAAGCGCTGTCATGTGGTTCCACTCGCTCGATAATTAATGTAAAATTCTGCAAAAATTATCTACAAATGTAACACCAAAGAACACATTTCAGCAGAATTCAATTGTACCAAATGGAATGGAATATTTGGCAATAAAAATATTTTTGAAACACTGAATAATTTGTGGATGATTGTAATGCATCCTGTTTCTGTCTCCGAAAAAAAAATCTTTAAAAATTACATTCATTTTTTTTTTTTTTTTTTTCTCAATGCTTAACTAATATTTTGGTCATTTTGAAGTAACTGCAAAAAACTGAAAATAAAAAACGTATAGCGGAATAGTTTTAGTTTTCGTATAGCGGAATAGCGGAATAGTTTTCAGTAGTAGTAGTAGTTCTGAAAATTTTGAAATACACTGCAGCAGTAGCAGTAGCAGTAGTAGTAGTAGTAGTAGTAGTAGTAGTAGTAGTAGTAGTAGTAGTAGTAGTAGTAGTAGTAGTAGTAGTAGTTTTTGATAAGAATTAAAGATCAGCAAAAGTTGTTTAAAAGTGGGCATGAAAGGTTGAAAACTTGAGACAGGAGTAAGACATGATTCAGCGGAACAAGTAACAACGAAAAAAAACAAAAATCATGTAAATCCTTAGAAGGAGTTTTCCATCATGTAACGACTGTTTTTGTTGATGCTGCGAAATTCCTACATGCTTCATCTATTTGCATTGAACTAATGCAAATTTCAACAAACCAACCATTACTGAGCAGGATTAAATACACGTGATACTTTCGTTTCTTTTCTTTTTTTTTTTTTTGTGACATTTCAAAAGTGTGACAATGCGTTCGAATTTAGCATATGTAAAACTAATTTATGAAATTGAGAATTTAAAATGAAAATGAAAAAAAAAAAAACTGAGCACAAAGATTATGAATGAATGAATGAATGAAGAAGGAAGGTAAGCGATAATTCATATCTTACATGAAGAAATAGAAACTAACATTATCCTTCCTATGCAACCAGAATCGCTTATCGTCATGGAGAGCTGCATCATCCGTGAACAGTATTGTATCGCCTCGTTTCCATATTACCACCGTTTCTTCCGCTACAGCTTATCACAATTTCAAATTTAAATATATTATGAAAGTTTAACAATAAACAAATGCCCAGCTAACTGTAATGTCACTTTTCTACCAGCATTCATTCCATTTTGTTGTTGTGTTACTCCGTGTGAACTAACTATTTCAATTTGAGGATTAACGTATGCATACCGATGTTACGTACATTGCACGGTAATTGGACAGTGTCACCTTCATCGACAATGAAATGACGTCCTGTCGTTGTTATGGTACCTTGTGAACAATTGCAAAATATTAGCAATATTAAAAAGATACGACCAATGTTATGAACCATTATTTGTATTTCTTCGTCACCTGAAAAAAAACAGCCCTTTCATTTTTAACGACGAATTAATTATTCGCTTGCGACGACACTTTCAACGTTTCCAATGATATCACAAAACAACAACAAAAAAAAAAAAATGGTGCTATTCATCACCTCCAAGGATGATGGTTTTTTTTTTTCTTTTTAACTTGGTTATTTTTCCATATTAAAAATTTTACAAGCAAATTTGGAATGTTAAATTGGAAATAATTGCAGGGAGTGTAAGATGATGGTGAATTTATGGATTTTCTAGAGTGTTTGCTAACATAATAGTTGAATGATATGTTCTGCACATTCATACCTCCTTTATGGTTACACAACAATGATTATCGATTGAAAAGTTTGAAAAAATAATTATGAACTTCATCATTAATTTAAATTTTCCAATTAATGGGGAGATGATTAGAATGGGTAGGAGATTTGCTTACACACTGTTGACTTGGCGTTAAAAAGTCGATAATTAATGGTGACTTCACAGTGCTTGACAGCTTGTATAGAGTATGGGAAAAGCAAAACCACATGAGCATTGAAAGGAAGGAGAAGCTGACAGATGAATGAGCAAAAAGAACGAATAAAATTTACCACAAATTTTTGTTTTCATCAATTTCTAGCACTCAACAAAACTATTGAAATGTCTGCCCATTTCCTTCACTTGCCTATTTACGAGCTTCCTTTTCCTTTCAAGAATTTAGAAAACGATTTTTTTTTTTTTTTTGTTTTCAACTTTCGCTGTGACAGACTACTTCGATTAAATTGAAAATCTCGTTTCTCAGAAGAATAAATAAATTTAATTACAAGCAACAAAAAAAAAAAACGGCAATCTTGTTGCTTGGAACGCATGGCTTCCATTTTCTAATGTACACGGCAAACATCACGACTGTGCTGTTTGTAAAAATTCAAATTAATTTAAAATGAATCCAATTAATTGAGTTTTTTTTTTTTTGTTATATATTATATAATTAGCAAATTTTTGAACGAGGATCATTTGCAAGGTTGGAAAGAGGTGAATAAAGAAGTTAACAAATAAGAGCGGAAGTATCCGCTGGATTGCTGAATGGAAATGCAGGACACTGACCGACAAAACACTTTCCGCCAGCCAAGCAGGAACTACCGAACACATTGATTATCCCTCTATTGCAAGGACCATCAGTGGTAAGTACGGAAGGGAATGGTTCCGCTTGGGCACAACGATGGTACACGGAGGACATTGAGAGGGAAGCGATCCATTTATCCGATTAGCCAGGTAAAATTTACCGGCAATTGAGCAATGGATATTGCAAAAACATTGTTTCCAGTGACCATAAGGACCATCAGTGGTAAGTACGGAAGGGAATGGTTCCGCTTGGGCACAACGATGGTACACGGAGGACATTGCGAGGGTCCCTGCATCGGCTGCCAAAGAGACGGAGGCAGTCTAATAAGGAAGCGATCCACTTATCCGATTAGCCATCAGTCATTTTGAAAGTAGAAATGGCTGATCGCTACCGCGAACGGAAGGACATCCGGCACTCCAGCAAATGTGTCTTCCGAACAACCCCGCCCATCCATGGCTTCCTTCTCATGCGTTGATGTGTAAACCTTGTCGTACACTCAATTTCCACATTGTATTCCTGAACATGCCATCGATATCCAGAAGTTTGCTCACTCATAGAGCCATGTCGTCCCAATCAGCTCCCTTATTTTCTGTAGAAAATAGTATGAACTGAATTGAACCTCTTGAAATCGATCAGTTGAGAATTTTTGATGAATAATGCGGAAATTATTTGTGTCTGTTCAAATTATCTATAACTTTTTTGATTGCTGGAAAGCAGACTGATAATGATGTCATCTTTCTGTGGACAAGTAGAGAGAGAGAGAGAGAGAAAGAGCATCTAAAATGGAATAGCTTTTGTGCTTTTTGTATAATTAGACCTTTTGAATACAAGAACGCGAAGAACATACAAGTAGAATTTTCATTTCCTTCCATTTCCATGCGGCAGAATATCAGTTGCTTTGGATCAATACTCAAACCGTCATTTGAAACGTATAAAGAAGATTCTCAAATAATTTGCAAACTTCAAGATGGAAAGCCTCATTGCCAACTTTTAATTCACTTTTAAACTTTGTGAGGATTGCATGAAATGACGTCATTTTCTAAATTTTTTCATTCAAAGTATGACTAAAATGCAAGGAAGTTTTTAGACATTGTGAAATTCGCCCAGCAGAGACCATCCATTAAGCCATCATTCATCATGTGCCAAGAAATGATTCATTTCTTTCTACACAATTGCCACATGCATCACTCCTTTCCTTCAGACTTCCCAACCATTCTCAAATCCAGAAGGGCATGGAAGTGATGTCACATGGGGAATTAATTCTCTTCGATAGAGAAGCAATGAGAAAGCTGGGAAAAGGTAGGAAATGTTGGAAAGCATCAGAAAGTCACCAATTTCTCCATGCATTCATTCACTCATACATATCGAAAGCTAAAACAAAGTTGCACGAAAAGCATAACGAAACTGCTGCCAAAAACACTCTTGAAAATCCCACACAACAGCACTCGCCATATTTCCAACGAAAATGGCTATTTTTGGGAGTATGTTTGTATGTATGTATGTATATGTGTGTGCATAAATAAATGTGTATGTGTGTGTATGTGTGTGTGTTGTGTGTATGTTGTGTGTATGTTGTGTCTGAGTGTGTTGCGTATATGTAATATGTCCGGGGATAAAATTGTCACATGCCGATGTCCACTTTTAATGGCGAAAGACTGTTTTCTGTACGTGTGATACTTTTCTTTTTTTTTTTTAAATCGTATCTAATGTTGTCAAATATTTTAAAATCAAAAGTCGACAATATTGCATGGCATTTTTGTACCGCCAGCCATCATCGACAGCAGACATACACCACAAACATGTATGGAAGCAGACAACACACACACACACACACGCACACACATGCAGCTGCTGCTGCATGTGTTCAAACAATTCAGGTGTTTCTAAATAACTTCAAGTGTGGTGGTTACCCGAAATTTAACGTTTAATTCGTAAGAGAAGTTCACAGAAAGGATGTGAAATTAAAATGCCAAGATGTTGAAATATTTTTTGATATTGATGAAGAAATGGAGATAAAATAGATAATGCTGATGAAATGCTTGCTTAGCGTTTTCATGAAATAATTCACCACCCATCATCACTGGTATCTTTTCCCATACCCTGGAAAACGATGTTGCATGTAGAAATATTTAGAATGATACGATAAGTTACGAAATGATGAATTGAAATATCATCATTAGCCCCATTCCTGAGTAAAGACAATAAATTTGTCTTGTTTATCAAAAAATCATTTATGCGAATGTCTTGGAGGGTCAATAAATTGTCAAAGTCATGAATGCTTATTGATCAATAATGATACTTACCTATGTTTCTCGTCTCCATGTTCCACGAATAATGTATATATTTAAAATAAGTAATTTTTCTAGGTAAATCAAATTTTTTTTTTTTTTTTTTTTTGCAGCACTCATTGAGGCAAAATATGCGAGCTAAATTAATGCTGTTAGCTTATATCAGTTCCAAGTATGACGATATGAATGGAAAAGCATCTGTTCTGCTGATTAATGAAATGAGAAGATGATCGAGCAGGATTCACGTCCCTTGCATTATGATGCTAAATTAATTGATCACACATTTCGTTGCTTATCTTTCCAAAAAATTGGTTACTTGCAAGTAAAATAATTTTCCAAATTAGCTAGGGTTAGGAGCAAAAATCAAATGTTTGCTAGCTTATGAATATTGAATTGATTTCCTTGGAGAATGCATCAGTGATCGCTCGACGACGAACAATATAATTTTAGATGTAAAGGATTAACAATTGCATTTCAATTTGCTTCCACCAACCAACTAAACTATACGTGTAACATTGATTAATCATTCCTAAGCTAACAGCTACAACGAAATAAATAAGTGAAATTGTTGCGATAAAAAGCGATTGAGTGTGCCGAAAACTGGTAAGGCGCAATCGTCGCATGCTTGACTTGTTGCAAATTGACCTTCACGCGTAATGAAGGTCAAGTTATCGATAACATAATGAATAAATGTCCTTCATTGTCCTTTATGATTACCTGACTGTTGCCCTTCAGTGCCCTTATGGCCACTGTAAACAAATTATCTAATCGGACAAATCAACATATGTATTCAATCCTTATCTACCACTCATATTGCAGTCTTTTTAACATTCTAATGCAAACTTTTCAAAGTCTTTTAATATCTAAAATTGAAAATTCCTTGTACAGGTATGCTTGGAAATATGAAGTTGTTGTGTAGTTTCAACAATTAATTTAACTTTGCTAAAAACATTGGCTGTGTGTTTCTTTCAAAGACGAAATGAAATAAACAAATAGCACGCTATGAAATTTTAAAGCTTAACAATGAAAAAAAAAAAAAGAAAAGGAAAGGAAATGTTACAATAAAACATTGATATTGATTTCAGCCAGGATAATCATGATCATTTTTGCTTTAGCAAATTAAGATTTAGAAATTGATTTGTGATTAGTGAATATAGCAGCATTTTCAGTAATGAAAATTCGCGAAGCGTTCAATTGGAAGCTTTAAAGTTGATAGCTTTGAGATCTTTGAAGTCAATGAAAGAATTGAATGTTCAAAGCCGTTCTTCAACCTTACCACCATCGACAAATTCAAATAGGTAGAAGCCAAAGTTGAAGGAATACATATAATCCGAACTGATAATAAGAGGAAAAATAGAGAGAAAGTCTATACATCACGGAATGCTAAGTGTTCCAATCTATAATTCACGGAATGCTAAGTGCAACCGAAGACTGATCTCATTATTCTTCCTTTGTTTTTCTTATTTTACAAATAGTAATAATTAAGCAGTTCGTTAAAAAATAGCCAACGATGAGCCTGCTCTCTGCGAAATAGCGAACATGAGAAGGAGAGAAAAGAGAGAGAGTTGATATTCTTGAAAGATTCGAGATTGCTTGACGCTGCAGATGTATATGTATCTGTGTGTTTTATCTCCTCTCACTTCCTCCTATTTCCCCCTCCTTTCCCCTTTCTCTAAATAATGAGGGGAAGAAGCAGATGAAAATGAAATTGATGTGATTGTGAATTGTCCTTAAGTGATTGTGGATTGTCCTTAAACACGTTACCTCTTAATAATTCCTCTGAAAGCAACACGGATGAGACTTTTTATTTCAATAATTATTCAGGTCATTTTCATGTTCGTCTCCATCATCTACCGTACCACTAATGGTGACAGCAAAAAAAAAAAATAACCGGAAATTGCTCTTCTTTTCGAACTTTAAAAGTATTGAATATGCTTGATCTAACAGATCAATATAATCTAATACAATGATAAATCTTCATGGAATAGAGGGGAAGTAATCATCAGATCAACGATGATTGGTTCAGCTGAAAGTGACCAACCCTGTCCAAAAGCCAAGTGTCGATGTTGCATTAATACAGGTGTAATTGGTGCAGTAGTTCCGACATCATTTTTGCAGAAGAAAAATCTTGCATAAAACAAAGAGAGTGAAAGCCAAAGCCAAATACGATTAGGAAATCATGGCCATTTGGTCACTACGGTTTCTGCTAATCATTTTCACCAAAACTATATATTGACAGATGATAATAGGTAGGTTAGAAAATACCGATTGAAACAGTAGGATGAATGAGTCAAGTTCGTCGTACAAGACATCACTTTTGTGCACAGTCAATTTTTGGTCAGCCTTATTATTATTATTATCATTATCGGCCATCAGTTCCATGAAGATTTATCATTGTATTAGATTA
>JABVXS010001396.1:0-15219 GCA_013365335.1 Madathamugadia hiepei | reverse complement strand
GTGTGTGTGTATGTGTGAACAAAATGAATTAGCACATGTCGCCTATTACAATAATAAGAAGGAGTGAGGGACATAAATTTTCACAAGAGACGCTTTTCAGTTATCCTTTAAAACCTTGCAGTGATTGGTGTTTTTCTCTTTTCTTTTTTAATCAAACAGCAACTAATCATTAGTTATTGATTGTGAACTGCATTCCGAACAGTTTGGACTATAATTGTTTTTTCGAAGAAATTTGTTCTATTACAAGTATCTTTCAAACTTTTTGCCCTCAATTTTTTTTTAAATTTCTCATAATTAATGTTTTGTAACGGCCAAAATTACTGGTGGATGGAAAGGATGACATGTATTGCGAGTTAAGTAAAAAACTTCTTTTTTCATCCTTCAAAGTTTCGTTTTCATGTTTAGTGGTGTAATATGCATATGATTAGTTCCAGTAATGTGATAATGTAATCAGTAAGAAGTCATTGCGTTTGTTGTATATGGACATTAGTGGCTGACTGTTCTCACAGCTGGATGAGCTATACAGATACTTATCATTGTCAGGCTAAATTAATCATGTGGATCTTGTTTGCTTCCTCAGCTCTTCACTGCTTCATCTATGTTGTTTCTTCATCCATTCAATGTTGACATCCTCAACATTTCATTTTTCTTGATTTACAGCAGTTTCCGGTTTGACAAAAATTGGCTTAATCAACTCAATTATAAAAAGAAATCATTTCGACTTCAAACTTTAAATGCACTTTCTCTTCTTTCCCTAAAATTGTATTCTAGAAATGTACTCCACAGCCATTACTGCCATTATTGACCTAGCCGTCATCGTTATTTATCAACTATTTTTGTCATCGAAATCGTCTTATTCTCGTTGTGAGATCCAGGGATGTTTTCCACTCTATACTCTCTTCTCTCTACTAAAATAAATGTAAACGTCATTGATGATGACGATGATCACAGTTTCTGGATTCCTACTCCCTCCTGTCTCTTCCTCTTCACCACTCTGTAAAGCTTCATCCTCTACTACGTCTCTTTTTTTACTCCGCCCTACATTTTTTCATGCTTTTTAATGAAAACCATTTTCCCCATGTCTCTTGTGATGATATTCTCTGTATCACTATCTCTACTCCTCACTTTTTGCTCCTCCTCTTTGTGCGTTTCTTTTCACTTAGAAAACTCACTTCTCAAAAACTTTGCATCAGCTGCTGTTCCACCCCGCTATCCCTACCCGCTCAATTCCCCGCCAATTTCCATATCCCTCCATTCTCTCACCCTCATCCTTCACCTGACCTATGCAACACTTGGTTTCTTGCTCGGTTCATCTTATCAGAAAGGTATCAGCTGTAATCAGCTGTGCCAGTAGTATCACCATTTTCCTTATCCGCGGACTTTTTTATTCTCTTCAGCTTTATCACTTCTCTCATACACCTAAATGGAATGCACCACTACCGTACATTCGATTTGGAAAGTAAATAGAATTTCTGTATCATACAATAAGAAAATTGAATTTGCATGCTATTCTCATTTTGTGCAGTTTTCGGCACTACTAATTTGGCTTTACATTGGCAGTTCGTGTTTTATGGATCACTTTATAAAACTCAGATATTTTACGATTCATTGCTTTAACGTATAAAACTCAGATATTTTACGATTCATTTGCTTTAACGATCTTTGACCTGAATTGATGATTGTCTGATTTATTAGTCTTTTTGGCGGAAGAAGGTGCTGATTTTTGTTATCAGTGATTACAGGGCAATGGACCTGGGAGAGGGAATGTGTATGGTGTGTGGCGATCGTTCGGCTGGTAAACACTATGGTGTGATGGCATGTTACGGTTGCAAGGGATTCTTCCGAAGGACTATCCGTTCCGGACAGTCATACACCTGTCGTTTTATGCAGAAATGTTCTATTGATAAAGGTTGACAAAAAAATTGATAAAGGAAGGGATGTAGCAAACATTATTTAATTGTTTAATTTCGTTTATGTTTGTTTATTATTTGTTTTTATTTATTTTCTTTCCATTATTTATTTATTTTTCTATCCATATATTTTATTTGTCATTTATTTAATTTTTATTTTCATTTTTTTTATTTGCTAGTTCATGTTTATTCAATTAATTCATTTATTTGTTCACTTGTTTACATATGTACGCACTCATCTGTTTTTCTGTTTAATTTATTTGTTTATTATCATCATTATCGTTATTGTCGTCACCATTACTATCATTATCAGCAGTGTTAGCAGCAATCAGTGTTTCGCCATAAGTTTCATTGTATAAGAACACAATATATTCTCATCAATACTTTCTTTCGTTTAGACCAACGTAATGCTTGTCGATTTTGCCGATTTCAACGATGTTTGGAAGTGGGCATGGAACCTGATGGTAGAACTTTGCCAATTTGTTCATTTTTATCTCTAGATAGATATTGTTAATCGCATATAATTAAATAGTTGGAGCAAAATATGCATTCTTTGAAACATCAGTGTTGTTCATGACATCATAATGGTTGTTTAGATCATTTTGTTGTGACAGCACTGTTATTGATACTTCATGTTTCATTACTGAAACGTTAGCCATCATCAATTATAATCTGCATCGTATAAATGGGAAAAAATCTCTATTGCACATATTGCAGCGATTCGCCCTGATCGTGATATTATTGGGAAGCAGAAAAATCCACGGCGAAAAAAGCTGAGGCGTGAAGATAGTTTGTTACCATCTCCAGGGGCTGACGCTCATTGGTAAGTTACTTTTTTAAGACTGGATTAATCTAACTATGATATGTGACATATGACGTTCTTGCATTGGTTAAGATAGTCGTGGTCATGTGTCATAATGCTTGTTTTTCAGAAATTTCAGTCGACTCGCTGTATTAAAAAAATTTTTTATTGTAAATTACGGCCAAACGATTGATCCCCACAATTTTTTTTGTTGAGCATAATTTCATCCAGCAGCGTTTTGTTCATTTCGTTTGGCACCCGGCAGAAAAGTAGTTTTATGTCGATTATTTAAAAAATATCGCAAGTAACATAAGATGCAGCAAACGGTGCAGAAAATAATGATGTCCATTCTAGGTAGCAATATGGACTAATCTGATGTGGAGCGTCCAAATGATATCAAATATTGTGGAAATTTGTCAGAATTTAGATGGGATTATATCTTTTTGCTTTTGATGTAGATCTTGAGTTTTAGTTCGCAGCAAGAAGATGCCTTACTTACCTACCTCCTCGACACGGAACTGCGAGCAATGAGCTCGATTAAACGGCTATCAGTTACAACACCTATTGGAATTGCCCGGGTTAAAAGTGATCCAGATTTGGAATTGAGTGGCATATTTCAGAACAAATATGTTTTGGATAGCGATCGTTTCGATGTTAGTTTTGCTACCGCGGGATTATTCCATAATAGGGGTAAAGTTATACACTTAGTGATATCTTTGTAATTCTAACACTAATACATATGACATTATTGAGCTTACTTACTGTTGATATCCTGGTAGGCAGTATGAATAGACAAGTAAAATGAAATGAATGGTAAAAATATGATGTTTGAAATGCTCGTGGGCATATGAACGTATTATTTCTAAAGTAAATGGTTTTGTAGATGTGTTACGAAGCAGGACGTACGGCGACAGTGGAGCAGTTATCCCAAGCAGTACGACGGTATATCGGTGCAGCAGTTGATTGGATAGATGCGCTGTTCTCACTCGTCAATTTGAGCGAATGCAATGAAAAAGTAGGAATGTGGATAATCAACTATTAATTTTTCAGCACAATATTTGATAATTTGAAAATGTTGGTTTAATTGAAGTGGTTTATGATTGAACCAGCATTTTCAGCATGAAAAATCGCTTCGTGTGGAATAGTGTTTGAGGAAAAATAGAGAATTTTTTGATGTATTACACTGTGAATTGTGTTTCAGATACCGGAAATCCTTGCAAACTCAGCTTACTTGAAAAGTCCTCATATGGAAAAAAAATCATTCATGAAAAAATAGTCTCTGTTGAATATCTATATATATACGTATACAGTAGTAATCATTAAAATTTTGTATATATATCGGCAATCAAATTTATGTTGCAGGTTTTTGTGCTGAAAAGTTCATTTGCCGCATTTTGTGTATTCACTCAAGCCGCTCGAACGGCGCAGGCGACATCCGATCCAGATTTACTGTGCTTGTGCAATAGAACTGTGATTCCGCGGCAGACGCCTAGGCATCTGCTTGAAAACAAGTAATGCTTTTCATCATGAATTAGCAAGTTGTACCAGAGCGACAAGGCTTGAGTAGTGGATAGCTTGTTGAAAAGAGGATTGGAGAGGACTTCGATTATATTTTTTCCAAATACTGGATGTAGTATTTGTTACTCTTTTTTTAGTTATCGAAAAGCAGGTTCTAATTAATCCACTAAGATGCCGCAGCGCAATTGTCAAAATATTCGTTTTGGGATTTTTAGTCGGGCCAAAGGACGTGAGTATAAATTTTTTAGGGTCCGTATGTGAGCAGTTAATGCGATAAGAAAGGAAAGAAGTAATTGCATTCCATAAATGTGAACACATTTAGCATATATGTCGTCAATAGGTTGTCAAGAGCAGCTGTTTCAAAGATAGAATTATGTTTTGTGGGAAAACTGGGATTTTGTTGATTTTATCATCTTGTGTTTTTTAAATTAGCTATGGGGAAGAAGGAAGTATTGATGTCAATATTTCTCTGAAAATGGCTTGCCATAATCTAGATCTTGACTGTTAATTGAATTATAAATAATTTAAATTACTTGAATATTATTGGATGTTTGTGGAATGGGTTTTCTTTTTGCTTTCTAACAATAGTTTGATGTATGCTATGAAATGCTTAGTCTCATAGCACTGATCATAGGTTTGTTCACTCTGGAAAATATCAACAGTCAAAGAATTCCACATAACCTTGAATTTTGTTGATTTGTTGCAGCTTTTTATCGAACAACATGGCTGCTCGAATATTGGATGAGCTGACGCAGCCTATAAGGAAACTTCTGCTTAATGAAGCTGAAATTGTTTCACTAACAGCGCTTGTTCTATTGGATGCCGGTTATTTTATTTTTT
The DNA here is from genome assembly GCA_013365335.1 of Madathamugadia hiepei. Lineage (NCBI taxonomy): Eukaryota > Metazoa > Nematoda > Chromadorea > Rhabditida > Onchocercidae > Madathamugadia > Madathamugadia hiepei. The sequence continues at coordinate 10,149 of JABVXS010001396.1, read as the reverse complement.
TTTAATTTAGCAATTTTCAAAACCTGCCATTAGAAACCATGTTAATTTTCACTACCTCCTTCATACGTTATACCGGTTACTTTATTATCTGGTATTTTATGACCCTGTAGAGCGTCGTCGTTGCTATTCACTTGATCACCATATTCAAAGTTTGTCATTTTTTCACTTTTACTGGCAGCATGGTTCATTGCAGATGCACCGGGTTTAAGCTTGCAAACTTCGCAGACCTTAGGGACGCTACGAGATCGCGTCCAGCATGTGCTATTCCAGATGATACGTGATCGTGTGAGTTCTGTAGAACAACCAATTTCAGCTGCTATATCGCGTTTCGGCAACACACTCTTGCTGTTGCCACCATTAGCGGTAAGAAGTTTAATCTGAGTAGAATTGAAAAAATGGCCCAACTGATGGGTTTATGATTTTTTTTTATATCGAATTATGTATCAGCGGAAAGTTGAAGAAGTAAGGGTAAATTTCATACACAGTTGAATTCATCGAAGATTTTGAACAAATTATTAATCATTATAGAAAATCTCTTCGATTTTGTCCGAGAATGTGCAGTTCGCTCGAATGTTTGGGTGTCAAACGATAGATCCATTGTTGATTGAAATATTTGTGGATTCACCTGGTGAAGTAATTCCATCACCTACAGCTAGAGAACGTACTGATGTTTCCACGCAAACTTTTCTGCAAGTTTCACCGCAACAACAGACGTCATCAGCAGATGTGGATGATTTAAGTTCGGTTCATCTAACACCGCCACCAACTGCAAACTTATCAACGTTGTCACCTTTATCAATTCCTAGTCCTGGTTCTGTGATGCACAGTCGTGTGCAACAACAACAAGTAATTTCGGGTAATGGAACATCACCATCACCTCATCAACCTCAGCCGCAACGTGTTACTCCGATTATTGTACCACCTGGACCCAATACCTCATACAATTTTTATTTTCCATACTCAGGGCAGTTCTCAGTTTCAGGCTCGTATTCAAGTCATGCCCAACAGGCACCGTCTGCTTCGGCTTCTGGTACTTATGTTTCACAAGCAGGATTGTTTGATTCCGGTCATTCTGCTAATCCTGTTGATGTCACAAATACGTTCCGATATCTTTAAATTGATAAGCAGTTATTCTAAATATTGTTTAGTCCTTTGACAGTCTGGATTGGTGCCAGTTGGATGATTAGTTTTGAATACTGGAAATATACTTTTTTCTGAACAGTCAGGAATCTCGTGCTGCTTAATTATCGCACTCTTTTATTTTCGTGAAAGGAAAAGTTTTGTCTTAACGATTTAGCTCTAAATGAGACCGAACGAAGAACTGTAGATTCTGAACATTTGGTTCCTTTTTATAACTTTGTTAGGTAGTCTGGTTGGTGAGAAAGGATGTAGATCGAAAGAGGGATACCGAGAAATATGAATTTGAAGACTATTACGGTTAAATCGGACTAAAAAAATCAGACTAAACCTCGAATTTAATCGAAGTGATGGTAATAAAAAGAAAAAATGTGTTTTCTAATTGTCCTGATTTTCCTTCAGTTTCATAGATCCTTATGTATTTCATTTTGTTTGAAAGAAGGATGATACGATAGATTTATCGAATCTCACAAATTTTTTTTCGATAGTTTGAGATAGTAACAAGTAATTTATTTTGTCATCATGGCACAACATACTTGTTTGTTTGTGTAACTCTCTGATGTTTCCATACTTCAGTGTACTTCTTGGTTGGATTATTTTCATCGATGTTGCTTTCTATCCTTTTTCCTCTCACATACATTCTCTTGCTATATACAGGTCTACAACTAAATCCGGTGAAGATTTTCTCTCGTTGTTCATGTTTATCAGTTTTTGCCATATGTATTTGCTTCATTATCATTCGTCATATTGATGTTTATCTAGATCAAATCTCGACAGCTGCAATTAGCCGCCGGTCTGTCTTGTAAAAGCAACGATTGAGCAGCGTCTTTTTCCCTCTCATCTCCATTTCCGCTGTTCTACCTTACAATTTTGCATGCTTAAGTTTTCATAGCATATTTTGTGTTGTGTTTGATTTCTTGTTCTTTTTGAAATTTTCCTTTCATTGATTCGCCTAATGCGTGGTTCATTTTTTTTTTTGAACAACAATGTATACCTCAAATTTTCCATCGTTTTCATGCAGTTTATGTTCGTAAAATTCGTAATTGTTATAAACGTAAAATACATTTGTCGTCACTCAATTATTTGTATTCAATGTTTTTTTTCTCGATTATTGTTGCCTTTATTTTCATCTTTTTGAATTATTTGGAAGGAAGTTGAACAAAAATTTCTAGAAATCTTTCCTCGAAAGAGCAAAAAGTTCAGTTACAATATTTTTATTCATATATGTTTCGTGTAGTGTGAAATACAATGAAGGAACTGATATTGCTGTTTTTCAATACTCTGCATGTTATATGACAGCAAGAAGGAAGGACTTTCTTTCGGGTACCATTTGCGGTTATTGACCTGATGGCTAATAATAATAATAACAACGGTCATTGTAGTGGAGGTGCAGCAGCAGTAAAATTTCAATCATCTTGAAACACCTCATCATAAAACATATGAAGGGAAAATTAACGAGTCGCACTGTTAACATAAGAAATGGCATGGCAAGTATGAGGGAAGGTTCTAAACTTGACCCAGAGTGTTGCACAAGGATTTGCAGTTTTCGTGAGGGAATTTTCCCACGCCTTTCTGTTACCTCTTACCGATTCCCATCATAATCTTCCGGACATCTGCTAAGCCCCATCACGGAATCAGTGAACTTCCCACTTGCCGTGTGTCTCGTAAGGCTTTCCGAATGTACAGTCAGGCATCTAGATGAAAGATGGTAAAAAAATTCTTGGGATATACATTGTTGCAAGCCGTAACTCTTTCGTTGCAGAAACTTTCGCAGGCGGAAGTCGATTTATCACTAACTTTCTTGCCACCGAATGTGGGACCACGCATTGCTTAGACACCGCTTGAATTTCCTCGATCACTGTGAAAAATTATTTTAACGGTATAATTCATTGTTACTTGACATTATTATCAGGACTGCCGACATATTCGGGATTTCTCTTGGCATTACTCTCATAGGGATTCACCGCTTAAGCTTAATAATGTGATTTTCTAAGCTAAAATTGTGCGGTGGATTCAGTTTCGTTAACTTAAAAAAAATATTTGCAGTATCGGAGGAATTTGATGTAAATGATATGAAGTGTTTATTGTTTCTAATCCTGACTCTGTGTCATGTTGAATGGATAATTTCTACGGAAATTGATGATCCTTATCAAGTTTTGGGTGTTTCACGGAAAGCCACCAGTAAGGAAATCAAGCATGCATATAAATCGCTGGCTAAGAAGTGGTAAATCTTTCTTCCTCTACCTGGGCAATGAATGTTAAATAAGCGAAGAACTAGACAGTTGATAAAAAGTGACCTCTTGAATCACTGTATCCAAACTAGAGTAATATCTGAATAGGATATAAGTGTAGTTTTGAAAGTTTGATAATATTGTACATTTGTAACGAAGAATGGTGCAGGCACCCAGACAAAAACGAGAAACCTGATTCACACGAGAAATTTATGGCGATCACACGTGCGTACGAGGTACAGATTTATTCATTTATTTATAATCCGCAGCATGAAATTGATGTCTTGAATACTTTGAAGAAGACATGGTCAGTAGGGGAACACAACAAGCCTGTGTTATTTCAGGTTAATGTCCAAGACTTACGTTCAGTTTTCAGATTATCTCAGATCCACTGAAAAAGGAACGCTACGATAAATTCGGTTCATTTGACGATCCTCCTTCCAGTCATTCATATATGCATCATCCATTCGATGATTTGGTGTGATTTTTTAGTTTCTAAACAACTGTATAGAAATTCGTGAATTATTCTACACACATGTTTATAACATAATAAGACGAAATCGATTATGCTGTCTTTCGAATTTGTTTATTAAAAAAAATGTTTACTGAAACATTATGCAATGATCTTATCCGAATTTTTTTCTATTTTACTGCGTTATGAATGGTAAACTTTGCTAGAATAAGAGCGGTTAATTTAAGCTGCTTGCATAACACCTAAATTTTCACATAGTACCATGTCAGATTCCTGATATTTTTTGAAAGTTTTAGGTATAAAATTTTATAAATTATTAGTAGTCATCTTAAATTATGCTTCAGCACTAATTCTGTCTTTTTGTTGAATATGCAGTCATTCAGTTTTGTTTCAGTTTGGCTTTGGTTTCGGTGGTTTTGATAATGGTAACTCTTTTTTCCAAAAGCATCGTATTTCTATGCGAAAATTTTCGCATACATTAATGGAGCGCAGTCATTTTCAACCAATCATAATATTTGCTTATTCCGGTTATTGCCAGCTTTGTTTCGTCTTGGAACCTATTTGGCAAAGTGTAGTGAACGACCTTGAACCTCTTGGTAAGGCTCTTTATTTATTAATACAGTGTTTTCTTGTTAAAAATTACCATTTGGATTTTATTCTCCAGTACTAGCACCTATTTGTTGTGAGTAAAGGGAGCAGCTTTTTTATGAGTGAATTCGTTTGCCGTTTGAAATTTTAAGATCATGTTCATAAATATTGTAGGCTATGGCATTGGTACAGTTAATGCAATTGCCGACGGTAACTTGTTAGAAAAATTGCGAATTTCACGATTGCCGTCCATTGTCGCGGTTGTCGATGGACGGGTCATCCATTATCGAGGCTCGATGCAACGTAAATATTGCTTTCATTTTTTTTTTATCAAGTTCTTTTCATGCAGCCTTGTTATCATTAGCATTTATAGCACTTACTACCAAAGCTGTCCGTGTTTTTGCGCGTGATGTAATTCCTACCACCTTCTTGCATACAATTATAAATCATGATGGCTTGCGACGTTTCATTGACCAGTGGCAAAATTCGAACAGGGTACGTTTTTTTTTTCTTCCACCTATATTATTTTTGGTTGTGAATCTGGAGCAGAGGACTGAGCAGTGTTTAATAAAGTATGCTACAGTTCGATGATATACTGAGTGTCCTATCTTGGTACGTGTTTTTCGATTGTTGCAATTCTTTAATTCTTTAGTTTTTCAGCACTTAGTAAGAAATCCATTCACTTAGAAGTAGAATACTTATCATTTCTTGAATTTTATGCAGTTTTTATTCTCGAAATCTCTATCTTGCTGTTTCTTACGTGATATCTTTTCGCTCCTGAATATTATCGTTATCCTTTTTTAGGTTTCTGTTGTAATCTTTGGAAGCAAAGAGAATCCTCGAATTCGTTACATGCTTACTGCAATGAAATATGCTACTTTTGCACGATTTGCTTATGTTTACCTAAACGATCTGAGTACTGAAATTGTTCAAATGCGACGAGCTTTAGATGTTACCTGTTTTAAATGTGAAAATATTCTGATTTTTAACGATTTTCCACAAGTAAGTTTAAATTCATGGAATCTTTTATTTTGGGAAGAAGGGAATTGGATTAGTTTTTACTGTTTCAATACTCGAATTAATTTACATTTTGAATAATAAACGGTACTATTGCAGGAAGGGCCGGTTGCTCGTGTTTCAATCAGCAATGGTCAACAATTTAGCGTCGACACTATAGGAGAATTTATTGACCAAAATAAACATCTCACTCTACCAAGGGTGACCATTTTACATGGGAATCTTCTAGGATCACAATAAGTCTTTCATAAGGAAATAGCAAAGTCGTGTGCAAGAAGAGTAGTGGTTGAGAATTTTATTTGTAAAGTGGCATTGTTCTGTTTGTGTTATAATGCAAGTATTTTTTATTCATCGTGTATTTTGTAGCTTTCGAGTCAGTCGTATTTTGATGATCTTTGTCCAATTTCATCACGAAGACTGCGAAGCCTTTGTGTCGTTTTTATGACAACAGATTCACCGAATGATCTATTGCATATTGCGTCAATTCGTAATTTCGTTCGCAATCGTGGAGATTTTTTTAAGAGTGAAAAATTGCAATTCACATATATTTATGCCAACAAACAAAAAGAATTTTTAATGACATTTTTTGATAAATTATTGCCAAATGAACAATCTTCTTTCCAGGTTAGTTCATGTTAGCAGTCAAATATATAAGAAAAATATGATCTTTCTTTTCAAAATGTTGAAATTACTTATCATTTTAAAAAAAAGTGAAAACCTATAAAAATAATGGAGCTGCAGTTTATCATTTTTCAAGATCACGGAATAGCTAAATATTTTGGTAAATGCATTCATTTATAACTGAGGTCGAACTGCTTAATTCCTATTTTGCTTTTGTCAGAAGTGTATATTTTGTTTAAAAATTGATATCTTTATTTGGTAATTGCGTTTATAGGAAAGTGGACGTGGTTTATTGATCCTTTGGCGTTATGATTTGGTGAAAGTTCGCTTTGCTTGGTTGAACGAACGGTGGTTAATAAAAGAGAGCATTAGTGAAAATGGCATTTTTAAATTGGAGGCATATATAAAAGGAGTAACGAAATTAGACTATGAAACAACTCTTAAACCTCTGGTATATGTTTTCTGTTTCCATTTAGAGAATGAATGGTTGGAGAAGCACTTTTTTAATTCAAAGATTTTATAACCACACGACTATGATATTAAAAATATGAAACTAATATTACTTAACGTAAATACGAAAGTTATTGATTTCGGATAATGATTCCTTATTATCCGTGAAGTTCTTCCAACAACTTGTCCGTGTCTGCGTCGTAAAAATTGTTAAACTGAACTTTTCGTAATTTCGGAAATTACTGAAATCAAATTTGACGGCTTTAGATTGATGAATATAGACCCTCATGGATTTCTCGCGTTTCTCGTGTTGCAGTGCGGATGTTTGAAGCTGCATGGTTTAGTTTAACTAAGGAAGAAGCTTTGCCATTGTTGAGCGCTATAGGAACATTATTGATCATATTTTTTATCGGTTATGGATTGAGTTATGCAAACTTAGTGCAAGAAAAATCTCGCAGCCATGTTTCACAGGTTTGTTATTCAACTTTATGTTAAGATTAAAATCATATAATTTTCAAAAAAACTGCTCAAGAAAGACTATTAATTTTTTTTGTAGTTCATTTACTGTGACTTCTTTGACCAAAATCGACGAGATTTACTTATTTTTGAAGGGAACAAAGAAAGATGTTGATGATGATGATGATCAATGGCATCCTGAAGACCCTCGTGCTGGCCCTGAAATTGACAATGATCAGAAACGTACCCTCAAAAAACAGCGGAGGTATATTCACTTCACTAAAAGATTGTATGAATGTGGTCAATTTTGATTATTGTTATTCCACTGATAGAATTAGTTTTGGTTTTATTATGAGTTCTGCAATGGTACCTTTCTTATCTCGACCAGCACTCGAGTTTATTTTTCCTGCTTATAATTTTTTTGGTTAGTCTAGAATAATGCGCGAAATGGAACCAATGTTGCATGAATTAAGAGCCGAAACATATTTTGGAATGATCAGACTCCTGAAACCTGGTTGTCGGTCGATCATAGTTCTTGTTGATGAACAGTCAAAGAATATTTTGCTGCCACAGTTTGCCAAATATGTTTGGCCATTTCGAAAGTAAAATTTTGCAATATTTATGTTGTATTTTTATTTAGCTATTTTATTACTAGAGGTTATAATTTTATAGCAACAAAACATTCTCATTTGGCTTCTTAATGGTAGAGAAAAACCTTATGTGGTTTCGCAAACTCCTGGAGCATACTTTGCCAGTTGAAAGTGGACAAACAAGTGAAAGTTTGAAATTTCTTTTTATGGCTTTTATCCTTATTGAATGGATTTTGATTTTTGTATGATCTCAAAGAGTGAAGTTACAAAAATGATGAAAAAGTGAGCATTCATAGAGTTAAAACACGAATTACTGCAGTTCTATAGTAATTTTATCTCTCAAACTGGGACTGTAAAACACATTTTTAGATAGATCATCAGTTTATGATCGTTTGAAAAACATAAATCCTCGTAAAACACTGGGAACTGTGCTTGTGCTCTGTGGCTGGAAATTATATTTCAATATGTATCATCCTATGCACATGTCACCTAGAAAAAAACATTTCTTGGGTTTCGATGATGATGATAAAGATTGTAGCAGTGAAGATTCTGGCGTTGACAAAGCATGTGGAGCGGAGGTTATAATAAAGCCCCTTTTGCAGATTATTATTGCTGAAGTATTTCTCAATTTTTTAAAATTTAACTTTGAATGTTTCCGGCATTTTAATGTTATTATTCTTTAGTCAGGATATATGAAACCCATTTGTTAACTTGTTATAGGTCCAGACCTTACGTAAAAGACATCTGAAATTGGAAGACGTGCTCAGTGGTCTTCCGAATTGGTTGGATCGTTTGGTAGAAGGTTCCATTAGACGATATTATGTACCTGAGTGGCCCAATAATCTGCGTTGATTTCACTAGAAGAAAAATGTATTTGAGTGTTTATTTTTCAACTTCATATGAGAAATGGATTCAGTTTCTTGTTTAGACAAGGATTTCATGATTTTTTTTGAATTTGAAATTCCCTATTCACGTTGATTATCAATATTTTAGTTTGCGATTAATGTGATTTTGCTGTATAGAGATTTAAAAACCCTTGAACTAGAGCACTCAATTTCCTGATGAACGAGAGATGATTTTTTTCTGCTGAATGTTGTGATTAAATTTGCTCTCTAATCTTATTTGAAATTCCACCAATACTTTGTTATGTATTACCACCGACGTCGATTAAATCCTTCGTCGCTGAATGCCTCTAGGCTTTAATGCATGTATTGTTTAAAAAGTTTTGATACTTTTCGGATGTCCTACATTTACTATGTTTCCTTAGAATTATCGCAAAACATGCAGGATTCCTGCAGACTAGAGATTAAGTTTTTCAGAATTAGGTATTTCCTTTTTTTTCCATATATTTCTTAGCTTTTCTCAGTCTTTGGTCGACAAGAAAAAGAATGTTGGTCCGGTGTCTGTCGAATATTGAATACCCGCCAGCACTTGATTATATAATTGGATTTATGAAGTAATTTGTACTAGGTTTATTGCAATTTCGGTTTGTGTTTTTGCCCATCTTGTAAATTTTGGTGAACATAAATATCTACTGTAATAAATATAAACTCAATTACAGTCCATGACTGGTAAATAGTTGTTCCTTCTCAACGGTATCTCAACACTTCTTTAATGTTTTCTTTGAATTCTTAATAAATAAAGTTTCGACTCATGAGTTTATTTTTTTAGAAGATCATGAGAAATGCGATGCCATTATGAAGTTTTAGAGGTTGATTACAATGCTGACGATGATGTAATAAAAAAAGCTTATCGAAAGTTGGCTCTCAAGTGGCATCCTGATAAAAATCCGACTAATGTGGAGGAATGTACTCGGTGATATTCAAATTATTTCGAAGTTTCATTATCGCAGAATCGAGGACCGTTCCCGTTTCAGGAATTCATAGGGATGGTTCTCTGAAATGTTTGTCGACCTAAAATATTTCGATTTTTTAGATACTTTGCGTCAATACAGCAAGCATATGATGTCCTAAGCGATCCTCATGAAAGAGCATGGTATAATCAGCATCGAGAAAGCATTCTAAAAGGAGGTTAATTTTCATTCAGTCAGGGTTTTTTTCTAAGTTAAGGTTTTTTAATTATAAGTTTACCAACGTTTGTGGTGGGATAATGCTGACTTCTTGAATTGCATATGATGAAGGGAGTTGATTGATGCCAACTGCTACAATTATGCCATTAATATATAACTCAGGTAGAACCAACTTCTTATAATTAGGCGATAGCAGAACGCATTAGTAAAGAGGTTGGGAACTCATTATCGTCTTTTTTTTTAGAACTTTTTATTTTGTGCATAATGCAGTTTTCTTTTGTTACCATTACACGTTTACCTCCAGAAAAATAATCGCAAAAATCCTTGATCCTTGGTCGGTCGATATCTCAACGAGTTTCCTCGTGTTGACCCTTTATCACAACTTCTTTCTAGTTTGCGCGGAAAAAAGTTGTGTTTTTTAACAATTGTAAGTCACTAGCTGGTTAGGCGAACCGTGACTCGCTTCGTCTCTCCGCTTTCCCCTTGCTCAAGGGATCCCGTGAAGAGCACTTTGGTGAGTATTGGTCCTGATGTGACATCCACAACGTGAGATGAGCA
>JABVXS010001395.1:0-15231 GCA_013365335.1 Madathamugadia hiepei | reverse complement strand
AAATGCAGTCAATGCAAATTCAAGGAACACAAGAAATGGTTACTGCAACTAAATCAACACAAAAAGAACTCGAAATTTCAGCTGTTTGTGAAAAAAAATTAACCGTAATTTTTCTCACGTTGCAATTGATTTTTGATTCGACTCTAATTCTTGATCTGTTAAATAATTACAAGTACAATGGCGGTGTATTATGATTGATGACATTAGTTCTTATTAAATTTTCATGAAAATTTTCAGTGAAATGAAAAGTTTTTTTTAATTTTAAATATCCTGCAAGATTCGTAATAGAATAAATTAATTTGAAATCAATTTTAATAGCTTTCACGAACAAGTTATCACTGGTTGTAAGCAATCAGAAAATGGTCGTTTTATCGTTCTTATCAAATTCATTCTTTTATCATTACAAATACTAATCAGTGATTTGGAGACTGATAACAAGCACTTGCTACTTGCAATCATTTCTCTTTCATCAATTGTTTCCGACTTTAGTGCTGATCAATGATCTCTTGTCTGGCAGTTATTCCTTTTACCAACTCACCAAGATCTGTGGCATGGCATTTATCAGTTTATTCAATGCAGTGATTTTATAGCATAATTGACCCCTTATCAGCTGATCTTTTGATCTAAAGCAAGATTCATCAATCAAAATTTACAGCACCGTTCATCAATTGATATCTTATAAATATTGATACTAAGTCGTAACTAAATAACTGATTGAAAAAATTAGCGAAAAAAAAAGCCAAATTAAAATTTTATCAAAAACACCAAAATTTTACAAATTGATTGGAGGTATTATCAACAATTTCAGATGAGCGATGGTATAAAATGCTTTGATTACTTTGTAATAATATTGTTAAATTAAGCAAATGTTTGGTATAAAATTAAATTACTCTGACATGTAATCCCAACTGGAACAGAATGCTTTCGCTACATTTAATTTTTATTGCTTCAAAGTGAAATGAATACTTATCATTACTGGAAGTTTTTTCTAAATATGAAATGGAACATTAATTAATTAATTGGACATTTTTGGTAGAAATAATAAAACTACTTTAATTACTCTTTTACTTATCCATTTTCAGCCATTTAAGAAAATATCATTTCTTTTTTAAATTCTAACTATGAAAGAAAAATCAAACTCAATAATCCCAAATTTTTTGATTTTAGAATTTAAAAACTGCACAATTTCATGATGCACTAACCGTCGATGTGACACAATGTTCCAAATCAGTAACCGTTTTTTTTTTTTATCTCAACAAAATTGCAGAAATATCGGTTAAACTGAGGAACAATATTAAAATTGATTTTTAAATTTAATCAAATTTTTGGAAATCAAATGTTTTGCAAATAAATTTTTAGAGAAATATTATTTTTCACTCGTTCGACAATGCCACAGCATAGTCAAGAAATTTGTTTCATTCAGTTGCAAAAAAAAATTGAAAAATAATCCTATTAGTAAGCGAAAAAAATTTTAATTCCAGGAATTAATTAAAAGTCAAGAAGTTTCATCACATGATACACTAAAGGTAATCTCATAAATAAATTGACTGAAGTTCTTTCAAATTATTCATTTTTAATCAATTCAGAAATATAGATTCCCACGATCATTTGATAACATCACATTATCAGTTACAGTAAACTTTTGCCTATCTAATTCATGCCACACGTGCAGAACCTCATAATTTCACTTTCAAGTTATTTTACAGTATGTGAAACCCAGAGTACGGTTATATGGGAGAGCGAGAGAAATCGCAGAGAGTGAACCAATCGATAGACAATGTAAAGAATATCGAACTTTGATGTTTATTGATGGGAATGATGAACTTTTCACCGAGAAAATTTACCCCAGAGAGGTAGACTTTCACTCATCAGAGATGTACACCAAGCATATACGTATTTTACCTATCATTAACATGTGCCCCAGAAATTGGCATATTTTTTACTTATCTTTTCAATCATGTGTAGCAATATTTTCTTCGTGGAAATGAGCTGTATAAAAAAGAATCACGCTTACCCTTCCTATTTTAATTTCCAATAAAAATTGCAGTTCGTCAAATACTTTTCAACTTCGATTTTAGTTTAGAAATAAAACTTCTTTTTAGGTCCGGCAACAAGATTTAACCCAATATAAAATTGAAAAATATTATATAACTGGTTATAAAATGCCCGAAATGTTAGAAGAATACACATGCAGAGATGATGACTTTTAAATAGCAATAATTATATATTATTAAAAACTTATTTGTTTGCTATACGTTAGTAAGAATATGCACATAAAAAGACGTTTGCCTAATATTTTGAAATACTTTCAATCAAAGGTACAGTGACTAAAAAGAAACATTCTTTAGAGCATTCCAAATGAATGCATTATGATCACAGACAATACGGCACCACTTTCGGCAATTCAAATTACAAACATTTAAGTCTAAGTAAATAGGTAGATATCAGCACTTTTCACCATTTAATTCCAACATTTCACGCATCAAGCCTAGTGGATTCAACTGTACACACAATGTACCATCATCGCTATCTGTATTTCGAAAGTCGTAACTAGATAAATCACCGCTCTGTATTTCTCGAAACATCCCAGCTAAGATTAGTCGCCTTTCTTCATACTTTTGATCATCAACTTCTTTGTGGATCTCTTCCAAGATGTTCAAAATTATAGCAGCATCTGCAAAATAAGTTGCAATTTAAATGTAAGTTTCTGATTTTTGAAAACACCTGGAAAAATTTGAAACTAGGAGAGAAAATGAGCAATTAGCAATAGAATTCGATTCTGCTCAGGAAATAAGCTTCTCGATACTAACAAAAATGTAACGCAAGAAACGCATGAAAAAAACTGCGAATAAATAACAGCAAATATTCACCAGTAAAATTACGGAAATTAATGTCTTTGTAATAAATGCAATAGATACCTGTATCATATCAAATACCCGACGTTTCAAACCCTCTACAACTCATCCAGATTTGAGGCCTAATCTTGACAGATTCTACTGTTACTGCTTAGACATCAATGAATTTCAAACCTGCCATCCATAATATGAAAATTCCATGGATATGAATTTCGCAAAACAATGCTTTAATTTAAGAGATTTTTGAGGCTTAGAGAAAGAACTAGCCAAATGGTTTGCAACCCAACGTTGCCGATCCTGAAATACATGTCTGTAAGAAGCGATAATAATCCGCACAGTCAACCATCTGTTTTCTACTAGCATTTCGAGCGGTGGATGAATCGGTTACTCTGAAGCATTTCCTGGTATCCACGGATGCCGGTCGACATTTGATTTCATGTGCAAAATAATCCTGTAATCAATCTTTTTGGTGATGTTAATGTGAAATTCTACAGCTAAACATTACTGTAGGAAATATGTTCAATTCAAAAGACCATATTCGATACTTTTAAAGTTCATGACTTTTAAATCGGTAGTATGAAGAATGTCAAAAAAATGATGCTCAAACCTGTGATCAATTTTAGTTTACATAGATTATAGATCATGAAACATTGCAGTCTAAAAATTTGTAAATTTGGTGACATTTCTATTGCTTCGCTTATAACAGTAGTAACATTACAAATTTTACAAAATCGAATTAGAAAAATTCATGATAGTCAAGAGCAAATATTTTTTGAAAAACTTACTAGCATGGCCGAATCAGTGTAATCATTAATTCGTCGTTTTCGATTCTGAATTGCGCGGACGGCGCTTAACCAATCTTGGATCTACAGAATAAATTTAGGAATTCAAAAAATTTTGATACAATTCTATCGAATGTAAATTTTATAACTTAGTACACAGCAAACAACAGCACAACATTCATTAAATAATTATTGTGAAGCAAAATTTTCAAGAAATATTTACAGGCAATTTGGATAACCTTTAACACTTAAGTGAAGGGAAATAACTTAAGACAGTTAGTCCTGTGAAATTAAGGCAAGCTTGTACAGAGTTGCCGTTCGCCATCAACATGAATCGAACAGAAAAGAACCAACGTCAGCAAGTGACAAAATGATGGTGTCAAAGATTACTTTGATTTACCTTGAATATAAATCGAATTTAAAGCAAAAGCAATGATTACCTCACTGGTTTTAGAAGGTAAAATGACTTGCTCCATCCATCCCATTTTTCGTGCTTCAACTTGCATCTCCTGCCTTACTCGCATTAACTCACGAATTTCAGAAAATTTTCCACGTATATCAATCATTGAACGGTTTGGAATATTTTTTGTTGCATGCAATAAGCAGTTATCATCAATACCGTAACTAAATACAATTAATAGATGAAATGTTTTTAATGCATTTCAATTTAAATATGACGTAATAAAATTCAAATAAGAATAAAATCTTACAACCAAGATTTTATTAAAATACTCATAGTAGCAAAAAAACAGCAAATCTTTAACATTTAAACTTCAACACTACATGTTACTGCATCATAATTTGCCACCTATTTGTTTTGTGTCGACTCAAAAAATTACAAGGAATTCAAAAATACACGACAAAATCAAAACTTGACCACAAAATTATAAATCTAAGACACGTGCTGTTCTCATTTAAAAGAATAGATAATCTTCCAAATTAAAAATTGAATCACCAAACGATGATAATTTACTTACGAATTTATACAGCTGTGCAAGGTTTTGAGCTCATCAATCGACCATTCTTTGCTCTCATCCTAATAAATGAATGACTGCATTGAGAAAAAGAAAAAAACAAACACATTTCTTCAAAAACACGATAAAATAAGTCAGTATATAACTCTTAAAAACAAAATAAAAAGCTTGACAAAAATAAAATGAAATGCTTCTACCTCCTTCAAAGGTGGCAAAGTGATATTATATTTTGGTTTTTCGTCTCGATCACCAAAATCAAACTTTCCATTTGAAAACTGAAAACATATATACTAAATAACATACATAACCCATGGCTCTGCCATTTTACTTTCCGTGACCGATCGTTAGAACCGATACGCCATATAAAAGTTGCATTTAAAAAAATATGCGAGAGAATCTCCTAACCTGCCTCGGCGTACAGATTACTTTCCGTGACCGATCATTAGAACCGATACGCTCCGAACGATTTCCTTTTTGTCGAATTTCAACTAAAATACAATCACATAAGAACAACACTTTTAAAAAAATTTCAATTTCTAAAGTTAATCCATATTATTTGAATTATTCTTAGTATACGATAACAATGTCACTGCAAGTTTACAAAACTAGAATTAATAAAAATTTTAATTACAAATCCTATAATGAAAATTATCTTGACTTCGATATATTTCTTTAAAATTTGCTAATTTTGCATTATCGTAACGAAAAATTATCTTTAGAATCCTGATTTGAAAATGGCACTGAATCGGTGCACGAAATTGAACGGTACTTATTTTGCAAAACTAATATTTTAGAGTGGTGTCCCCCTGTTTTCTGTTTTAAGATCCGGTAATATTTAAGATTAGGTACCGGGAATAGAACTTATTTTAAAATAATATATAAAACTTTTTATATATTTAAAGCTTTATTTTAACAACAACAAAATACTTTCGACGGATGACGCTTCATTACACTCATCATTCCGAACGATAGTCCGTGTGAATGTCGATGAGTGAGATTGTGATGTGCTTGGCTGTTGTTCATTGGCACCTTCAGTATACTTATCATCATTATCAGCCATTATCACTATTTCTCGTTCTGTAATCACGAAAAGAAAACGAAATTATCAAATTTTTTAAAATTCAGAGATAATTAAAACAACAATGAAACATTAAATACTTGTACACCACGGCCAAATTAAGAAAAGCTAATAAGGTACAGATATCTTATAACTGTAACACTAACTTCTGTTAGATCGATTAACGTATGAAAGACCCTTGTTACTCCAGTTGACCTAGTTCTACAGGTCAAAGAATGAATTGTAAAAATTAAAATTAGGTAAATTAAAAAATAAATAAATAGATCATTAAAACTTCAGTAGCAAAAAATCTTTTAATACTATCATTATTATCAAAAAAATATTATCATTACTAGAAGCCTGACCTTTAATCAAACTAATGCATCCATTGTACGCAACGCTTCATCTAACAAATAGTAAATGTAAGAGTTGAACTTCAAAAAGCAAGCATTTGCAAAAGTCCAAAGTTCAACATGAATGATACTATAGGTTTAGACAGTATCTCCTTATATCATCAATGATGGCATTACCTCACATAAATTACATGATGATATTACTGTACATAAAATAATGATAACAATTCAGTACTTACTAGTGGCGCCACCCTGCCAGGTACTAATGACACTGCTAGGAATTGGAATATTGGTTTGATAATGAAGTGGTATTATCACTCACCGTTCGCTGCTGCACGGTAATTTACGGCTCTAAGGACCAAGTTGATTTTGTATGTTTTTGTTTTCTTGAATGTCAAAAGATGTGGTATAATTGTTACGGTACTATGATGGTAGCGTTGGTAGCATTGATACCCTTTCAGCTACCTTAAATTCATTTCCACTAACGGTCCTTGTACCACTGTAAGTATATCCGTTCTTCATAATTCGATTTTTCAATTTTTTACATTTAAAATCATTCTTGGATTAATTTATATTGGTTATTGTTTTGATTGCCCCATAATTATGTTATGTTTTGTTTTCCTTATGTCTCTAGTTAAAATTTTATTCTTTGTTTAATTTTTAGATTATTCTATTTTCATAGAATAATAAGTGAAAGGTTGTATGTTAAGAGCAGTAATGGGTTGATAAAATCTCTTTTAAATTTAGACTTGTCATCTATTATCACGAATAGTTCATCTATTTTTTTTTGATTTGATCAATTTCCATTTATTACATTGTAGATTTCAAGAAGTATGAATCAGATGGATGGTATAGCAAATGAAAAATTGACAATGTTTCGAGCTCTGTTCACTCGTGATGATATTGTAAGGAATGCTAATGGCGCTATTGATTGTTATCTATTACCAAGTACCGATCCTCATCAGGTATATAATTCAAATTATATGCGAATTTCATTGGATGAAGTGAGAATGGAAATCATCGATGGTGATATTTTTTTGTCGAAATTTCTACAACGTTTGTACATTATGTAAATTAGAGAATTGAGAAAATTCAGAGCTTTTATTATATTACTGTAGGAGTATCATTGTAGAAAAAATTTTTTCTTGTGTACATTATACAGCATAATGCTAAATATTAGTTGCTGTAGTTGGCTTATGAAATTTTTTTCATTTTACCGGCTTTCGCAGATATGTTAAAAATAGATGAACTATTCGTGATAATAGATAGCAAGTTTAAATTTAAAAGAGATTTTATCAACCCATTACTTCTTTTAACATAGAACCTTTCATTTTTTTTTTTAAACATTTGATGTTTTTATAAATTTATCCCAATTCACAGATATCGCATCATAAGTGCTATATTTAGTGCGCGGAAGCCATTCTCTTTAATCTATATCGAACGCTTTTTTTTCGTACTTCTAATCTTTATCATTTTCAAGTTTTATTTTTCTCATACTTCTATGACTTATTCTTCTTCTTTAACATATTTTTTTTTATTTCATGAATTAATTTTAAGATAAGCAGTTTGCAGCTTGCTAAACTATGAAATATCTCATAAAAACGAATTTTTCATCCCACAAATATATTTTGCTTGTTTTTCTCGTAGTAAAACTTCTTGACCTTCGAAATATTATCTTATTATTTACTAATCGTCACTGAACAACACAATTAATATTTCAAAAAGATGTATTGTTGTTGATATTACAGAGTGAGTATATTTCGAAGCGTGATTTTCGCGTTCGTTTTCTTGCCGGATTTTCTGGATCAAATGCATTTGCATTAGTAACAAAAAATGATGCTATGGTTTGGACTGATGGTCGATATTTTATACAGGTAAGCCATTTAGCATATATCGCAGCTATGGTTTGTTGCCAGAAATTAAAGTTTAGTTAAATTTATTAATTTGAAAATTTTTCATGTTGTCGAATTATCAATCCATCGCGAATTTAGGCGCAAGCTGAATTAGAATTAGGATGGAAATTAATGAAAGAAGGTATACCAGATGCGATTTCACCAACTGATTGGATGATTCAAAATTTACCCAAAGGTAGTCGAGTAGCATTCGATCCGAAGCTCTATAGATATGGTACGTTTGATCGTCCTAACTCATTATGCATCTTTTTTTTGTTTTGCAAAAATTTTACAAATTATTCATCCTTTGCATGATACAAATGCTATTTTTACACTTATATGCATTTACAGTACAGTTTAAAATTTTTCAATTTGTGAAGTTCAACTCTTACATTTTCTATTTGTTAGATGAAGCATTGCGTACAATGGATGCATTGAAAAAAGTTGATGTCAACATGGTACCATTGAAAGGCAACTTAGTCGATTATATATGGCATGATAGACCGAAGGAACATTTTGGAAAGGTAAATTTAGATATTTGTTCATATGAAACCTCAAAGTACGCTTCGAAAACTCATGATTTATTCTTTTTTGTTCAATGAGCGACTGGGATTTGAATATATGTCCTCAGATACGAAGCAGGTAGAGAAGTTTTGCTATGTGAAGATCATAACAGTCAAGAATTAGCTGCAATATATCCCACACATTCAGTTTCAGATTCTAGTAATGAAAGAATGTGAACATGGAATGGAAACAAGCAAAAAAATTGCGAAAATACGTTACGAATTATTCTTGAAAGGCTGCAATGCAGCATTTTTTACCGCCCTGGATGAGATCGCTTGTAAGTGTAACGGTGAAGGGATATCTGGCCTAGTCTTCACCAATTTACAGTCTAATTAATTAATGTTTCTTCAATTTTTACCTCTAAAAGAAATAATTCTTTTAATTCCAATCCTATAATATTGCAGTTTCTCAATTTTCAGGGTTGCTGAACATTCGTGGTTCAGATATCTCATATAATCCCGTCGTTTATGCGGTTATTTTTATGACAACAGATGAGGTGCATTTGTTTATTAATAAAGAGAAATTAAACAATGAAATACTGAATCATCTCACAAACATTATCATTCATAAATACGACGAAGCGGCTGAATGGATTGGAAAATGGCTTCAAAGCCATATAGGCGAACACAAAGTAAGTGTAATTCAGTTCGTTAGCTTCATCAGAAATGCATTAAAAAGACGCGTAAAATTGGTGAAACTCTCGCTGGAAAATTATTTGTTGAAAAGAGTTTTACCAGTTGAACTCGCATATATTTGTTTTAGGATAGTGTTAAATTTTCATTCGGAAAATTAGGTCTTTGATTCATTGCCAGTGACGAAGATATCGAGAACTTGTATTCTTGCTCAATTGAATTGTTGTTGTTTTTTCCTAAACATCATTAATTTCTAATCCAATCGTGCATTTTTAACGCGGCGGTGACTATTTAACAGTATGTGTTACTGGTTTTCTGTTATAGGTTTGCATTCCGCATTCAGCAAATTATGAGTTGGCTTCCTTGGTCGAACCAGATGATGGTGTTTCATTAGTCTCACCAATTCAGTTTACCAAAGCTATAAAAAATGACACGGAATTAAGTGGGATGAGGAAATCAAGTGTTAGTTTTACTTTAATTCTTTTGCAAGGATGACCATATTGCTTACAATTCCAATGATTTCTAAGATGGTCAGCCATTAGGTTGAGGACTACTACTTCCTTAACATGATTGACTACTTTAGTATTTAAATAATATTTGAGAATTATTTGCTGCGATGTTTGGCTAGGTTTTTGTGAGAATTTTGCATAATGCAATGTTATTTGGGTTTAGTAGCATTAAAAATAAATTCTTTTTTTTATAGTGCAGTGTTTCTTGGAGATACCTTTTTATGGAGCAAGCTAATAAAATTTATTTCTTTAAAAATAATTATACTCTTTCCAGATTCGTGATAGTGCCGCAATAATTGAGTATTTGGTTTGGTTGGAAGAACAGATCGCTACCGAAAAAGAGATTACTGAAGTAAATTTGCTTCATTTTCATTTAATGAACATTATTTTTTATAACTGTAATAGTCTGTTATGAAATTGCAGAAAGCTGCTGGTGAAAAAATGGATGAATTTCGTAGCAAACAACCTCTTTTTGTTGACTTAAGTTTTAAAACGATAGCAGCAGTGAATGAACATGCAGCATTACCACATTATCAAAGTACTCCAACAACGGGTAAACAACCACTGACCAAGACAAGCATATTTTTAATCGATTCTGGTGGACATTATCGGTAATTTTAGTAATTTCAGTCAAATATTGCACAGTATTATGTTGAAGTTGAAAAGTAAATCAAATTTTGAAAATTGCAGTGATGGAACAACCGATGTAACACGAACAATTGCTTTTCCGGATAATATGGATGTGGAATTTAAAAGAATGTTTACTTTGGTTCTTAAAGGCCATATTGCTAATGCTAGACTTATTTTTCCTGATGGTGTAAACGGTAAAATTGATTTACTAATTGACAATTTTTCAAATCAGCATCTATTTTGTTCAATTTTCATATATTTGTATTTAGATTTCATGGTCATTTTACTAAATTATAGTTACATAAATTGCTAATATTATGCAACTTATAATGGTCATTTTTTCATCGTTAAGTAGGCGTTCTTATTGAAGCTGTGACTTTTAGGAATACGTATGGATTCATTGTCAAGACAATATCTCTGGAATGATGGATTAGACTTTCAGCATGGTGTTGGCCATGGTGTTGGACATTTCTTGAATGTACATGAAGGACCAGGTAAATAATAATTTTATGAAGTTGTGAATCTTTATTTTAGAGATTTGATAGGCTTTTCATTTTTTGGTGTCTCATATTGTGTTTAATTAATTAATTTTTTTTTGCAGTTGGTATTACATTTCGCAAATACGAAAAAGAAGGTGGGATCCGCAAAGGACATGTGGTGACCATTGAACCAGGTTTTTACGCTGAGGGCAAATGGGGCATAAGAATTGAAAATTGTTATGAGGTTAATTTTGATGCATGTGGAGTTGATGATTCCGAAATTTTTTATAACTCCATCTAAATCGAGTACAGAAGAAATGCTTAGCAAAGAATGTTTGATTCAGATTTGAAAGTTCTGATGGATTTTTATAAGTCTTGAAAAAAGAGTGTATTATTTTGCACCTAAGCAACAATGCGATATTTTTTGCAAATGCCAGAGGAACAAGAGTTGGGCAGCTTGATAACAAAGACAGATACTCTTTCAAAATTTCTTCATTTGTCTTTATTCAGCTGAGAAAATTATGTTTAGCCATTAATTATAATATTTCTGTTGAAAGCTTTTTTTTCCAGATCGTGGCTGCTAATAAAATACGATCAAATGCTGATAATTTCTTAACGTTTGCACCATTAACCTTGGTACCAATACAGAAGTCTTTGGTGGACAAAGCCTTGCTTACATCGGAGGAGGTTAATTTTATGTCCAATTTCCGAGGCACACTTTAAGACCAGTTTCTTGAAACCTGATGTATTGTTGTAATTTTTAAAAAATTATCAATTAAAAAAAAGGAGAAAGATGTAATTGTTGAAGAGTTATTGGTTTTAAAGAAAATTTCGTGTGAGGTTTATTAGGAGATACGCTGTCTGCTTTATATTTTAGCATGGTCAGTGATAATTGAAAAGTAAAATAAGATAGCTGTTTCAGTTTTTTTTTCTATTGGTTCTTGAATAGGTTAAAAATGGAAGGTATATAAATCAGTGTAATTATTCGACTAAATTTCGAAAAATGTAAATGTTTTATTTTCAGTTAAATGAAATAATTGAAATTTTAATTAGTTTTAATAGCTATTAGAAATGGATGTAAATCGGAAGTTTCTGTTACGATTGGAGTTTCATCCCAGCGTAATTGTTCATTTTTATCCTTAAAAATAAAGATCTTCTATTTCATTCAAATTTCTGAAACTTATGGTACATATTTCGTGATGAAACATGTAAATTGACCTCAATATTTTGTTAAGTTTCAATAATTTTCAGGTTGAATGGTTTAATTGTTATCATACAATATGTCTTAAAAAAGTTGGTCCTTATTTATTAGAAACAGCCAAGGAAAAAGAATATGAATGGCTTGCGAATGCTTGTGCATCTTTATAATTTCTTCAAAGTCATTATGATTTTTTTAACTTGAAATAATCTATTGTTGTGAAATTTACTTGTAGTTAAAATGTAAGCATTATCAAAATCTTTGCTGTTGACGTTTTGTCAGCGAGCATGTGGAATACGTCCGTAAATCTCGCTTCTTGTTTTTTTTCCAAGAAAAATACGTGAAATAATAGTTGATAGGATCAAGTTTTGAAGTTTAGATGGATTAAATTTAATTTCATCTTTTGTCCCATTTATTACTTCACTTTACTATAGTGCTAAATGATGTCTCATTTGTTTAAATCCAGCATTTTTTAATTATATTCGATAAGTAGGCCTAAATTGATGATTTCCATATTTTTCACTTTGTTATTCTTTTGAATAATTTTTTATTTTGTTGAGTTATGACTATTCGTCCTCCGTATTCATTGTTACTTTTATTTCCTCGGATCAAGTGATAGTTTCATAATTGAAAACAAAATGTGGGTTGTTGACGAGAATTTTTTTCAGCCAAATTATGAAATTCATCTCTAATCATTTGTATCAAAATTGAAATCTTGCGAGGAATTTACAGGCAATTACGAGATGTTATTTCTCTATTTTAATTAACTGGCCAATATATAATTTCCATTCCTAAAATCTGTTAATAAATAAATTCTACACAGTGATGATTCTTTTTCTTAGCGTTTGATCCACGTTGTTGTAGGTTGTATTAAAATGCCATACTTTTTTTTTATATAAATTTATTTATTAGCACAGTTCAGATTATTCTATTTTTTAATTTACAATATTTAAACGGATGAGTACTTATTGCACAGGCATGGAGGTCGTTATATCATATCAGCGTGAAGAATGAGATATTTAATTCAAACTTTTTATTGAAGCTTGTAAAGCCTGGTATAAAATAGTCGCAGAGTTATTGGAATCATATCCGTATAAATTCCGTTATCACATATAGATTTAGTGGTTTCGATATGTCCACGTGATTGTAATATTACGTAACCATTTAAATTCTGTTGTCACATGTACGTGACGATTTTCTCGTCATGTCAATATCAAGATTAGGATATCGTGGAAACGTAACAATTTCAATGTCGTATAAACATGGGGATTTCGACAGGATACTGGATATCATCTTTGGAACTCACGCTTTTTTTCTATGAACTTTTAATAGGTCACTGAAAATTCAGCATTATTAAAAGAAAGGGGAGGGACTTTCAAATTTCACATCACAGTGTAACCTTCTGTCGCGAAAAAAGTAGTATGTTTGTCTATGTTTCGTGTACACTGAGTTTGGTTTGGCCCTCGATTCGGTTTCTGTATTGCTTTCCGCGACCAGGTTAATCACTTTTCTGTATCGTATCCGCCCAAGCTTCTGTTCTAGTGAGTCCACGTTACCAAGTAGAATATAGGTCAGTGTCAGTTATTGAACCATGATACTGTAGTAGAACGATTGAGTCCGAACTTTCGGTAGTGAACCGTTGCTGTTCAGTAGATTTCTTGGGACGTGCTAGAGTGGATAGTCTGTGGCGAATTGTATAGAGAACTTGTATCGAGCTTAGACAGATAACCTCAAACTTGGGTAATTAAACCTTTATTCAATTAAGAAGTAAACTATAAACACGATATAAGAATATAACAAAGTGGTAACGATAATCAAGCTAGCAAAAAAGGGAAGAAGAGCTGATTGAGGTAGTTGTCGCCGTCGTCGAACCTAGAAGTGAGCTGATGATACACTCTTTCGAGGCACAATCCACTGTTTATATAATTATCCATTCATTGGCGTGGGCCAATCAGATGGCGACACAACGTGTTTGACTTATAGTCGGGCGGGAGAACATAATAGATTTTACATTTTTGGCGTCTTATGACCTTGACCTTGTGGCTCTATCATCGCCATTTTGGCGACACCTTCTGTTTTATTTCTAGTATTCTCGCGAAAATAATCCATGGTTCACGAGAGGACCAAACTCGCTAGTTGGCCTCTCCTGTTTAAGAAAATGTTCACACAATGTGAACAATTAATCCGTTTTTTGTCATCCATTTCTGCGCGTTGAAAGTTTTAAGCAATCTTCAGGATCTGCTGGTTTTGGTTGTTTTTTTTTTTTTATTTCATTTTTTCTTTTCGACATCTCCAACAATCATAATTCATCAGTCGATTCCCTTCCAAAATGTTGTTCCATGATTATCAGTAATGCTGCATTCCGGATAATAATTGTGTCATTAGGAAGTAATTAAGCAAATTTCTTCATTTCTTATTCAATTACAAGAAAGCAATTTAAAATGCTTACTCTGACATAAGAAATTTTTGAACTGCAATAAGACTACTGTAAATGTTTATGCAGTAATGTTCAATGGATATATCTCTGCAGCTTCTCAAAATCATCCAGCTAAATATTTGCACTTTTTGACGAGGATCTCAGCTATGATTCATATCCACAAACTTAGCAAATCAACTAGGAATTGCAGGAGAGAATGAAAGCCTCAACATTGCTGGTTTGAAATGAAGTGCCTAAAACTTTCCAAACAATGAAGACAGTGATCAGAATCAAACTAACAACTACACAATGAAGATGGAAGTCAATACAGTTGACCATCTCACCAACAAAATGCAAGTAGCCGATCTCACGAAACCGTTAACAAAAATTTTACAACTTTTTTGGTTGTGAAATTTTGTCGACGGTTTGCGGGTTGATAGTGGTAGTAACTGTGGCAAGTTTACGGTTTGGAGAGACATTTGAGAAGACTCTCTTTGATTTCTACTGTTAGCGTTTCTAGATCTCATTGATCTAGAAGTTTCCTTCTTATCGCTCTTAACGCTTTCTTTGTCAGGCCTACCAGCCTTTCGTATAATCCGCCGCTCCATGGCGCTCGTGACGTTATACTCTTCCAACGAATTCCTTTTTCTGCCAGGAAACCAATGAATTTGGCGCATTCTTCAATCATCATGTTAAATACCGTTTGAAACTGAAGAACATTACCATTGTACAGTGGAAGCATGAGCTGCTATTTCATGCCGAATAGCACATACACATAAACTTATTGGATACCAAAGGGACAAATGCAGAGGATGCAAACGCTGGATAGCAAGGCCTTACAAACTTCCGGAGATGCCAAATTTGCCAGAATCTCGTGTAGAGAGATCAAG
>JABVXS010001394.1:0-15237 GCA_013365335.1 Madathamugadia hiepei | reverse complement strand
AACATGAACTTGAGTGAACTTCGGAAGAATGCACTAAACAGAAAGGTTTGGCGTGATGTGGTCCATGAGGTCGCAATGAGTCGGACGCGACTGTGCGATTGAACAACAACAACGAAAATCCAGTGGTTTACTTTTGTTTTTTTTTAAAGTAAACGTTTCCGGAAAGTTTTACCATAACTCGTCCCTTATACGGCGGCGGAGGTGGTTTGCTGTTAACTGCCGATTTGTTTACGCTATTCTTTGGTTGAGATGTTGTAGGAAGTAGTCTACTGTGCGAGAGTTGACCTGCCGAATTCGATCGAGATGGAGGTCGAGGTGGTAGAGTATGGACTAAGGACGGCACATCTACACCACGTTCAGAACCTGAAGTAAACAAATTTTCAAATTCATCTCAGTCATTGTCCTGGAAATATTTGTGGAAAGCAGAAGTCGAACCATTCAAACTAATGACATCAATGGATCGTTCATTGTAGGGAACTGTGTGTCTTAAGGGAGAATATTCGGCAAGAACGACATTTCTCGTAATGCTGTGAGAGCAATGTACCGAGCTATCACTGGAATCCGACTGCAATCCTGAAAAGCACCAACTCCTTCTATTAGCAAAACTACTTGCAGGAAAAAAGTGTAGTGTCCATTATATACTGATATATCTGCTATTACCATTTTGTGGCAAACCGCTGTCTTTATTGATCATTGCTAAATCATCAGATGAACTGAGAGGCTGGTCGTCCGGAAGTGGACAGTGTTCTAAATGAGATACACTGTTTCATGTGGCAAATGAGATAACGAACTTGTGGAACACTGAGAGTAATTCAATTTGTAAGACAAGCGAAAGGTCAGCAATTTTACTATAAAATGAGTGACTCGAAGGCGTTGATTTGATGTCGCATAAAACAATATGAGATAAGGTGACTGGGTGAGTGTAGTGCGGCCAACTTTGATGTTTGCATATTTAGATGAAATGTTAACAGGTAAGCAAGCAGGTCATGAGCCGACAAATCATTTCATCGTTTCTTTGTGAGCATAAGTTTTTCCGAAAAAGTACCGAACAATTGAATACCAGGAAAATAATTGGGAAAGAAAGTGACGTCATACTCTCTATACATCAATGCTCAACCTGACTAAAGGGAAAATTTCCAACTTATAATTCCAATGCCGGCCTCTTAATCATCTCCTTAAGATTCATGGATCAATTAGAAATTTTTAAAATAAATTCCACACGGCAGCAGGAACTGGACCGGGGGATTTTTATACTTGGTCCATGCTTACAATAAAATTCAGAATTCCAGTTACCACAAACCTTCTTACCTGTTGACTCTTATCAATTTAGTCCTTGCTTATAATAAAATTCAAAATTCCAGTTCACCACAAACCTTCCTTCCTCTTGATTCTAATCAATTCAGTGCCGGTGGCAATACAATATAGCTGAACGGTTCAAAACAAAATGTTTTCTTGTGCTGCAACGAAGAGGTGCAAAATTTCTGCATGCAACAAAGATAAGACGATAAGGCAAAATAAACATATCAGAGACAATGACAAAGTGAACCACTTCGAGCAAATTAGTGATTGGCACAAAAGTATCAAATGGATTTGAAATAGCACTTTGAAACAACTTGATCACTCATGTTAGTCGCTTTCTTTGAAGAGTGGAAGATTCACGAAATTTAGGAATTTGGATAATTTAGTTTTTATTCACTGCTACATTGAAATCTCTAGCAAACATTGTCATAAAAGCTTCTAGGCCTAATTGATCTTGATTTTTGGCATTCAGATGGAAAATAGAAAGTAAGACCGATTTCGGGAGTATTATCGCACGATTGAAAGGCAGTTGGATGAGTTTGCCTCGAATAAGGACATTCATCTAAAGCTAAACTTGTGCAGCGCTTCGAGATAAAACAGCCATCAGGAATTCTCTTGGAATTGAAGTACGAAATACTGCTAGAATTGTTGCTGCAATCATCACAGTCGGTTTCCTTTGCATAACGATCAAGATACTTTGCCGATAACTGACCAATTGTGGACGTTGGAAGTTGCAAATCCCGTTTAACAGTTGTCGTCGTAAAAGATTCCGCTGCCAGATGAGCGCTATTTTCAACGGCAGAACCATTAGTCACAAACTTTTCAACGGAAAATATGTCACCGCTACTATGACATGGTCGAGGATTCTATAAAAGACCCGATGGATTTTATATCAAGGTGATAAAACAAGGTTTGTTTCATCAGCCTGGGGAACCAAATTATATTTAAAAATTTTTGCAATTATTTTGTTCAAGAGTTCGGTTTTCTTAAATTTTAGTGAATTCTGAACCATTTTTTCTGGAACTTCTTACTTATAAGCAACTCACTTTTTGGTTGAATGATGGGAAGCACCAATGAATATTTGAAAATATCATAAAACCGTTTCTTAATCTGAGGAGCGTGCCCTCTCCACCATCATTAATACATGGTTCAGATATACCTGGAGAATTGGTCCATCGGCATTTTCCTCCACAAATGTCGGCTTCTCTTTGTCTGTGTCTTTTTTGTTGCCATGCATTTGATGTTTTCCCATTATTTTCCTTTCTAATTGTTCTTTATTACTTCTCAACAACGACAATTTCTCTTGTAAAGCAACTTTCGCCTTCAAAAATACTTCAAATTTTACGGTGCTTGAATTCCTATGCAATAGACTGCAGTAAAGATGGACTATCCTTCTAGTAATTACATGCGGAAAGAATTGTTGGAATAAAGTTTGAGAAAGGAAGATGAAGTGATTTAGAATTCATATTGGTCTTATCAAATGATAAGCGATTTGAAATATTAAGCGGAAAATAGGAAATAACCTGAGCATCGTTTTGGGTATTATGACAAATATCCTTGTTACCCAGTGTTCTGTTGAGAAGATCCTGGTTTTGTGCCAACAGATGATTAACCTGCCGATCCAAAGTGCAGCTTTCTTCCTCCAGTGTTCTATTTAAATGTGCATACAACTGAAGTTGGAAAAAAGCGGAAGCTGAGTGATCAAAAAGGTGATCAGGTAAACTTACTCGTGACGTCAAATAACAATAAATTTATTATTAGTCACAAATTTATGAATCTCTCAAGTCTACTAAAGCCGAGAACTCATATCACTCCGCGATTTGATTAGCAGCAAGCTATATCGTCACCTCGATTTTTTGAAGTAATCCTGTAATTTCTAAATCTCGAGCTTGCAGTTTTCGTTGTAAATCACCAGTTCGCGCCGTTAGGCGCTCACTAATTACCCGCTGGTTTTGTTCAGCAAATCGAAGTTTCCTTAATTCATCCTCACTGAGTTGTACATTGCGTGTCAAAGATATATTTTCTTTCCTAAAAAATCCGACTTTGAAATGGTCCGAAAATTTAAATTTGATCTTTACAGCTCACAGCTTAACAATGAAAACAATTACCGCATTTGCTCACAGCTATTACGGAGCATCACCATGTCACTTCTCATAATTCGTTTCTCACGATTACATCGTTCACGTTCCTCTGCAAGTGTTAACTGCAGTTCCTCGAGCTGCCGACGCTCGTTTAAAACTTCCTCGGTGGTTCCCTTTAACTGCAAAGAAATTTTTAGGATGATAAGTTTTCCTCCAATCCTCAAATACATTGAAATTTTTGAAATTCTTCGATTTGATTGTTCCAAAAATTTACTTTCTGATTCTTTAGTTTGATA
This sequence comes from Madathamugadia hiepei, assembly GCA_013365335.1. Lineage (NCBI taxonomy): Eukaryota > Metazoa > Nematoda > Chromadorea > Rhabditida > Onchocercidae > Madathamugadia > Madathamugadia hiepei. The sequence continues at coordinate 11,561 of JABVXS010001394.1, read as the reverse complement.
TTTAACAGAGTGTTATCATATTTGGCATGATCATAATCAGCACTAAGCATATCGTGCAATGTTTGCAGACGATCATGATCCATTAAAAGTGCATTATGCATTGATCGCAACGATTCCTGAAAGTTGCTTTTTACTGGTCTAATAATGTATGAACTTTTGGGTATCAAGTGGTAAAGGATTCAAATCTTACGAAGTCAGTCTTTGCCGCCAATTTTTCTTCCTCATGAATCTTGAGTTGCTTTTGCATTTCCGCATTGTCCTGTCTCAGTAGCTCCTCCTGCAATCAAATTCTGAAAATTAGTTTTTTTGCGTTTTCCTTGGCAGTTCCGATAATGAAAATCGATTTGACACATAAAAACCTGAAGTTGAAGATTCCGCACGGAAACTTGAAGTTTGGCAAGTTCAGTATGGAGTTTGCTTCGGCTTTCCTGAAATTCGCATGAAACGGATGTGAGGAACATCTAGTAGACAAGATCTCCCAATTCCCAATGCAGATTTACTTCCCACTGAACTATAAATTCATGTGGAAATAATTGAGTAAAATAAATTAGGCGAAGAGGCGCTACTCAGAATAACATTCCACCAATGAATTATGAAAAAGTAGCAGAGAAGATACCCCAAGACTTGGACGCCATTTGTCGTTAAAAAATGACTTACAAACTACAAAGTAAATTAAAATATGTGGTAATTGATGAATTTGCGAATAACTAACGGCACTTTGTTGTGATTCCTCCAGTTCCCTCCTCAACGATGTTACTTCACTGCACTTTGATAAATTTTCTTGTTGCATTTCACGAATTCGTTCTTGCAAAAGGAATACCTGTAATCAGAAACCACAGGTATTTATTTCCTTTGCTACTGTTAAGTGTACCAATCATTAAGCAACAGAAGTTTCGTGGCTTGCAAGCCTGAAATGCCTACCTGTTCTTTGATATTTTTATTTTCTGTAGTCAACTGACGGAAACGATCGTCGCATTCACTCAGATTACAATCCGACCTTCTGAAAGTTGATTAATGCCAACTCTTACTCTATTTGCTCTGTTTCAATAGCAAACAATCACAAAACAGGATGTCTCACAAATTCAGATGAATTTATTCATTTCAAGAGTTGATAGAATGGTTTCATAATTCATACCTGTCCTATCTTAAGCATTAATTAAATCAGTAAGTAATTAATCACCTGTAATTGCAAACCAGAGGCATTTTCCTTTCTACTGCCGAATCTATGTACGATCTGACTGCAAATGTAATAAGTGGCCATAGGGGATCGAGACATACAACCACCTGAGTGGTACGATTTTGGAGGACAAAGATGAAAGTAGATTTATACGAAGCACATCTCTTATCTTATCAGGAAATGATTATTAATTATCAGCAGCAGTAGGGGTTTTCGTGTGCGAACCGAGATCGGAACCAATCAATGCTCATTGTTGACGCAGAATAAGCTAAGAGTAAATGAGTTAAAATTAATTCCAAATATGTTTACACTCGCGAACTAAAAAATTCAGCTATGCTGATGATATAAACTGAAAAAAAGGGTGCTGAGAACGATTAGCATATTGAATTGAAGCGAGAAATTTCGGTAGAAATGAAGGAGTAGCCCGAACAGAAATGAGATGATAGTTTCCGGTGAAAGGACCTGTAAAGAGAGAGCAAACACTAGGAAGTTGATATGAAGATGAACGAATCCAATGACAGAATCGGATTCAGTCCTTTGGTATAGGTCATAGCTACATTCCTGGTGATACTGGTCTGGATGGTGTTATGCACACAAAATGATACTTCAATTAGTGATCACTTTTAGTCGAAATGTAAGAGACACTCAAACAACATTTTCATATTAAGTCAACAACACAACAACAGACACACTGTCACAACCCACTGACCACGAGGAATTGTAAACAGCACAAGCAACCATCGATCAGACAGGAACAGTTCTGGAGACCTTTTATTTTAGCATAAATTTTAACACTTCCACTCGGTGTCATAGTTCAACAAGTAAATTTGAGTTAAATGGATTTAATTTGCATTTTAAGAAAGATAGGTGATATTATTTGATTAGGGAGGATCAAAACAGTATGAAATAAAGTAAACTGACCACTAAGTCAATGGCATCGAAGCTATGAATATATTCACTATTAAATTTAGGAGTACGAAGACATTTTAGGAATTCAAAAAGCCTGATCAAAGGTGAGAGAATTGGCCTTAACTTTAAATCTTCACCTAACTCCATGAGCAAACCATTGTTCAACAAATATTTACACTAAAAGAATTGATGGCTTATGATAACTTAGCTTCTGGATAAGTCTCACTAGTAATAGAATGAAAATGCTCTGCTGTCAAGTGTGATGATGATTTCTGGATCTTGGATGAAAGTAATTCAATGCAAACCTCAACCGCTCGATATCTTCCTTAAGATCATTCAACTCCGCAATTTGTGCTTGTTGCTGCAATCTCAGAAGATCAGCTTCCCTTCTTGCAGCGGTGAGTGCTTTCATGATGATATCATCAATGATTCTGATAATCCGTTCGTCGTCATCATCACCGTCACCGTTGTCATCAGTACATTGCATCATTTGCACCTCACATTTGCCACCATTCAACTGAATTGACACGCATATCGAACGTAACCGTGATATCAGGTCATTACATCGTGATTTCGACGTTACCAAATCCTCTCGCAACCGATCCATCTTTTTCAGCTCCAACTCAAGCTGTAAGTTCACGAGATGTAAAGAAACTTTCAAACATAATTAAAATTGGGTCTCGATTTTTGGTCTGATTTAAACAAGTCAGGAAGTGTTTTGTGGTATCCAAATTTTTAGGATCAATTTCAAATATACTGTGTTAATAACAAGTTTTGTGAAATTTCTAATGAAGAACAAAAAAAGGATTTATGGGAAAAATCGGTGAAAAAGCTTCTCCAAACAAAACTTCAATTTGAGCCCTAGCATAATTAAAATTGTGAAAAACAATGAAGCACCTGCTGATTGAGCTGTCGATTTTCACTTTCCAGTTCGTTTACTCGACTTCTACTTTCCATTAATGCTCTTTCACACGCTTCTAGATTTTTCTGAATATTTTCCATATTCATTATCTGTAGCCTACTCTCCTCGACACGGCGTTCAAGTTGCTCAATGATGGCCTCAATTAAAAATTTTAGCAACAAATCAAATTCAATTTCAAATGGACTTTTCGCTATAAACTTTTAATTGGTGGTAACGAAAAGGAAATAAATTTTCGGTGAGATTGCCATCAAACTAGAAAAGAAGCAAATCTGCAAGTGAGGTCTTAGCATTAAAGTTATTAATTTACTACTGGTGATACTTCTGCATCATTGTCAACATGTCTGGCCTAAAATACTAATTAGAAGTATTTAAGAAGTTAATTATAGAAACCGATATTTCGGTGATTCAGCAAATGTAAGGTGAAAGAAAAAACCTTCTGGACGTTCCACTCATTCTCCAACGATTTCTTCTGCTTTTCCAAATTGTTTACAGTTCGTTCGATCTCTTGCAACTTCTTTTTCAGTTTTTTATTATCAATTGCTGATGTTTGTTCCCTTTCGACTGCTTTTTTAAGCTCTTCATTTGTCCGAGCTTTCTCATCTTCCAAACTGTCAATGATCTCTTCCTTAGCTTTTAATGTCTCGTGAAACTCCGAAACCTATAAAATCCTTTCTCGAATCCCTTCTGTAAAGGGCATCAGAGTCTTCTCTACAACTTTTCATTTCTCACAAGGATTTCATGCAGAATGGAAAGGTTCCTGGACAAAATGTATTGCTTTCAATCCCATTAGTAAAACTTTGCTCAAATCTATAAAATTCATTCTCATACTGCTTCAACTAGATCGCTCTTCTGTTCACGCTGAAAACCATTGCGGAATTCAGAAAACTTCTTCCTAGCCTCCTGCAAACTCTGTTGTGCCAAATCTCGTTCCATTACCAATGTATTGCACAGATCACAAGTCTGTAATTTCTCACAAGGTAAAAGTGAACAAATCATTGAAAAATACCGTACCAACCTACCGCTGTAAGATTGGATGGCATCAGTTGTAACTGTGGAACACAGTATAAAAAAAGGTTTCATTGCAAAGCACTATAATCCTTCCTCCTTGACTACATGTCAACACACCTCAAGAAATCTACAAATTCCTTGAAACTTCTTGTCATAATTTAGGACGTGAAAGAATGGGAGGAATACCTTCTGGTACTGTGATGTAGCTTCTGATAAAGACAATTGAAATTCCTGAACTTGTTCACTCAGAAGTCCACATTCTTTCTTCTTTTCCGACAATTCTATTTCAGTATTCAGTAGCTGAGCGTGAATTTCACCCGATTCCTCGTAATTACTAAACCTTTCAATTGGTTGCGTGAGATTAATTAAAAAGTTTTCGCTCCAAATGATGAAGATGAGTCGAGAAGGAGTGGAAGAAGAATTTAGGAAGAAACGGGAAGAATCAAGAAGAGATGGGAAAAGGATTGATGGTCTTTCGCTTTTCACTTCGCGAAGGTTTCTAAGCCATCAATCACAAAATTTCATTCAATAAAAATTTTGTAGAGATGATACTCTTTGAATCTAATCATGCAAGCATTTTCATCATTCCCGATTTGTGGCAAAGAAAGCAACTTTTTGTTGGTCTGATTACAAATATGAAGACAGATGGGTAGATGGGTAAAATGATCAGACTGAAATAGTCGACGGGAGTCTTTGGACTGAAATAAGATATTTAAAAAATCTCACTTAATATTGTCCACTTTCCTCCTCAATTTCCTATTTTCCAATTCCAGTTCCAGAATTCTTTTTTTATCATCGTCAGCTATTTCACTGCCCAGCGACCCGACATTCCCTCGCGATTCGTCCCGTTCTTCATCCATCCATTCCACTTTTCGCTCCCAAGCCAAATTCTTTTCCTTCTCACTTTTCAGTTCTCTTTCCAGACGACCACTCTCCACCAATAAATGTTCTATTTTCTCACGGTCCTGAAATTAAATATGAATGGAATGTAACTGTGGGAAATTCCTCAAAAATTCGAATTAAGAACATATTGCTGTAGAGATATCATTCTTGACGAAATGAACCTTTGTGATATCAGTAAGATACTGTTTTATTTGATCTTGATAATCGGCCAGCTTTGCTTCCATATCCATGTGGCTTGCAGCTTTCCCTCGACACTCTTCCAGTTGATCTTCCAGTACTGAGCAGGATTCATGCATTAGCTCATTTTCCTCTTTCAACTGCTGCAAAAAAAATGCGACGAAATAGGACCAAATAAAGAAATTTAGTGTCCACAAATCTGGAAGAAAATTGTTGAACATTTCAAAATTTGCGAAAAGCCTAGAAATTCATTAGTGCCAGTTCAATTACATTAGAATTTTGCTTTTCAAGAAGGAAACTAAAGGACACCATGAATTAAGTTGATGTGCTTTACACAAAACTGTTTGGAAAACAATCATGCTTGGATTGAAGGGAATGCGGGAAAAGACTGTACCGTTACTCGAGATTTGAAAAAGTCCAAGTCCGACAGTTTCTCCTTTAATTTATTATTTTCAGCTTCCAGCTTGTCATAATTTACCAACTGAAATCTACAAATTAAATTGAATTTTCAATTTTCATCATTTAACAACAACACAGAAATTTATTCAAAGCAAACAAAAAATCAAGGCAAATAGTGTAATTTTGTACACTCTTTCATCGGAGTAAACTTACAGAAAATCAACTTATTGAATAAAATAAACTTTGTAAATTAACTCTTATGTAATTGGTCAGAGAATTCGATTAAATGGCTACGTAAGAGACTTAGAAATAGTCCAAGCGGAATTAAAGAAATAATTACAACACAATTTAAAACTATGCCCTATAGCTGCTGACCTTATGCTGTAAAAATTCAAGCTCATCTCGATAGTCCTTTGCTGCACGAGCATCCTTCACCAGTTCTAGCCGTTCCTGCTGCATTTTCAGAATATTTAATTCACGAGCTTCCGCAGCATCCTTCAGCTCTGCAATCATCTCTTCTCGTTCCTCTCTGTAAATCAGAAACAATACTTCACACTCATTAATTACTCCGGCACTTCATTCTAATTACATGCAAATGGCATATGCACATTTGATAGTTCAAAGGTTCTCCAAGGCCAAAACAGAGTATTTTCGACTTGGGAACTGATCGAACAGGTGGAACAGGTTGTTAAATATGTCTCCCACATTCAGATACCTGACAAGCATGTTTTTGTCTTCTTAAAGAAATATAATTCTAGCGCATCAGTGATGCAAACAGCGAAGAACTGTGATATGTTACTCCTTCCGGAACTAATCTTTCATCCGCTAATCTTGTTATACAGAGTTTCCGCTTCCGATTGTTGTTCAGCCCTTTTTTTCTATTATTTTGTTAATTTTCAAGGTAGAATGTTTGGGAGATGAGATTTTGATCAAAAAATAAATGAAATAAAATTTGACTACGAGACAAACAATTTCATATCATATTTTTATTTCGGAATATTTCGAACTTCTCAATGGTTTGTAATTTGATAATTTAACGCGGTGATTTAGAACGCGTTTACCACAACCTTTTGACCTCACGAGGATCTCATATTATTAATGAAGAGAAGGAATTTCATTCCGTTCTTGCCATCACTTACTGTCTTTGTTTTCTTATTCTCTCTGCGAATATACCTGCTCAGAATTTACTTCCTGTACGTTTCACCTATTAGATGATCTCAACTCATTCCTTATTTGTAACTTCCTTGCTACCTATGAAACCGCCATGAAGGAGAAGTTTGGTACCACTGAGAAGGATTAATTAGCTAGGAACTCTTCCTTTCCAGCTTTCCTTCTTATTCCACCACTGCATCATCACTGCCGCGTCGAATTATTACAGTCATGTCTGGTTGTGGTGCTACTGTATTCAATAAACTTTGACATCTATATTTCTAATTAACCCAACAGCTTAAATTAATAAATCTACGTGAAGACAGCTTACATCACATTTCTCAGCTTTCGAAGTTCTGCTTTCAAGGATGCAAGTTCAATATTTGCATGTCTTTCCATTGTACATGGTGACTGAGTCCGACACTCTAAAAATTACCAGCAGTCTGAATGATTCAAAAGTGAGGTAGAAGAAGGATACATGGGAAAGTGGTTGTGTATTGAAGAATAGCAAATATTATATACCACAAGTGCCTTCCGATCGTTCTGCTGTCCTGGTCACTTCACTGGACACGGACACTGATGACCTCGTGGTAGTATTGTTTTGATCGTTTTCCTGAAAAACGATAAGTGTTACTACCACTACCACAGGTAAGCATACCGCACTGAGAACTTCACTTCGATGGGGCGATCACAGAAATGGCAAAAAAGTGGTGGAAGCTATTCTTGCTGCCTTCTAAATTATTACTTTTGCTATTTATGAATGAGAAATAAAGATTGAGAGCAATTGCTTCATTTGAATTAAATTTCAAAAATAGAACTAACTCGTTCAGTGAGCATTTCATACAATCGATTGACATACATATCACGCTCTTTCATTACACTCTCCAAATGAGCCAGTATTGCAGCTTTTTGGTCGTCCTGCGAAATCAGCTCAATGGCTCCAATATTAACTACGCAGTCACCATCCTCCATCACCTGAAACTCACCTGTATATAACGAATTGCTCTAATTGTCTATCACTATTTTAAGAATTCAATTGTCATGTATCAGCTGATCTGATTGAAAATGTCATACTTTCTCTGTTTTTAAAATTGCCCATCAGTGAACTGTCACCCTTACTTAAATATCAAATGCTCTTATCCAAACGAGAATTTGAAATTCTTGTTGTACCAAGTAAAGAAAAACACAAACGAAACTAATCTTTGTAGGATCTTTCAAAACGAAAAATTGAATTTAATTACTACTGCCGTATTTCTTGAACAATTCGAAAATTGCTACGGAAATGAAGAAAAAACGGAGCTGAAAAAGTTCATATCAACCGCTAGTAGTCTGACGACCGCAGATGACAGAGTGCTTTAATTCGTGGTAGCAGAAATAATGATCCCATCGCCACATTAAGAGTTCTAAAATTTGATGACCTTTTTAATTTGATTGATTAGTGCCGTTTGGAGTTTGTTTTCCATACGTGTAATACGTTCGATGAATTTGCTACGTTGCTCACTTTGTACTGCACAACCCAACAATAACAGCAACACATTGCTTACATCAGACTCACAGTCGTCTGCAACAGTTTCATAAACGATTCAATCAATTTTTCATCTCACAGAAGTCGTAAGCTCCGTGTATTACAAGCATATACCTCAGCGTAATTTCAGTCCAAATATCGAAAGATTTTCAAAACTAAATTCAAAATTTGATCAAAATGTGAACGGTAATTCCACACAATCACAATCGAGAACCTGCGGCGAAATTCCGAGCGATCGCGGTAGAGAAAGGTAATCGATAGATATATCTATGATGAGTGGACAAATTACATGTCTCTCCTTAACGATTTAAAAAAAAGATAGCATGGAAATTTTTCTAACAGGAAATCGATGGACTTGGAAAAAGCATCCTTCCTGTGGTGGTAAAAAACCGGTTGACTAATCAGGAAATGGTAATCTCATCCACTCCGTTGGACAGTTCATTTTTTGAAGAAGCAGAAGAGAGAAAAGATAGGAAGATTGGTTGAATGCTGGAAAAAATCAGATCACAGTGAACAGATATAACAAGTCGTTGAAAATTAATTCATTTTGAGAAATATCGTGAAAATAAGCAATGGTATCGTGGGGCATTCAAGTTGTGTTAATGCTAGTTAATGGAAAATCAGCAAAATGGCTTAACTTTTCTTGGCTTTCTTATTCCCACGCAAGTTCCTTTTCCGAATACTTTCACTTCTTCAAAGATAAAATGAATGAAAATATTCAATCAATATGGAACTAATTCGTAATACAACGGATGAAATGAATTCATTGGCAAGAAAATAATTTGAAGGCTATTTTGAATAGCTGGCAAGATAAAAGAGAAGGTAAGTGCCGACTTCTAAAGAAATTCTAAAATCCATTCTATCAGTGGGTGATGCCATGATGATAGAAGGAAATAATGCAGATAAACAGCGTACACCTTCAAGTCAAATAAACACGCAACCATCGTAATTAATGAGTAAGATCTTCAAACGTTTGTATGAATTAAAATAAAATGCGGGATGTTGGTTCAGGTATATCGGCAACTGTAATCTAAGCTGTAAGCTAGGTGTGAAGGAGTTTAAACTGGCAGTGGAGTTCTGAGAGCAAGTTCTTCAGAATGGAGTGAAAAGAGAAGAGAAAGGCGATGAATATCTAGAATAAAGGTAATGATGAAGAAAGTGATGCAAGGTTTCAATGCAAGGGACGCACTGATACGATTGCAGGACGTGAGCCGTGGTGACAACAAGGTTGGAGAAGACTGCCGGACGACAGTTCCATTTACCCTCCGTCTCTAAGTTGTATTGCATCTCATCATGATCCGATCCGAAATCTTTACTGCTAAATTTCTTTGTACCGTCGAATAATATTTTCGTCAGTTCTGCTTCTCAATCGCCATAACCCATAATTCCGTAAGAGTTCATTTATCTGTTCAGAATTACAACTATCTCAGAGAAAATTAAATCATTTGTATTATAAAAAGCAGGAATGTAAAAGGCTTCAAGATCTGGCAATTTCGATAATCAGAAATAACCAGCAATGTAGCACAGAGCGATTGTCACCAGCAAATAAAAATAGAATGGTGAAACTGTTTGGCTTCATCAGCTTGAATAATGAAGTTGGAGATCGGGAGAGTGGAGACCTATCTGACAAGGGAACGGCTCAATAATATCCCTCGCAACGAGGACAACCTGCCAATCTTCCATTAGCCTGGTAGGTCGAAGTGGATGCTATACCGGCGCGTTGTATGACACTCAACATTTGTTAATGAAAGAAGGCAGTGATCACTCAAGGGACGAGGCGGATGAGCGATAGTGTGTAAATTCCTAAGCAAATTTGCGGTTCACATTGTTTATATCTATGGGCCAAATGAATTCACAAAGTTCAGAAATGTTGACTGTTGTCAACGCGATGATCACATGTCCGTACAGCGCAAATACATTCATATCTGCAAAACACCAATAAATTCACATTTTCAAACTGAGGGGCAGACGACAAACATGAAAATGACTCTCATTAGTTCACGGAACTTTTGTGGATGTCTGTTTACAATGAGAAATTGAACGGGAAAGTGATCTTTGAGATGGAGTGATCTAAAGAATTGCTAAATGAAGATTTTGAGATCCGAACTGAGAAGGTAAGTAAGCAAATCTCTTCTCTTAATGAATATTATTAATCTAATGTAATCAACTCAGGAAATGAAACTGACTGGGAAAGTGAAGTGACAGATGACTTCGAGGAAGCAAATTGTATCCCAAGAAATACGGACATCAGCAGAGGAAAACTGTAGACATTGACCGAATGACCGATTTATGCACTGTGAGTGCAAATGTAAGCCAAGCAATAGATGAGAGATACAATGACAGTCGACCTTTTCGATTCGAGGGGGTCACAACAATACCACCTTACACTCGATCTTTTGGTGCATAAGATGTCACACACGGATGAACTGCTCAATTCCGATAACGCTCAGGCATGAGAAGACATTGACTGAATTTAAAAACAGGTAGATGAGCAGCTCTTTTCATTCTTAATTAAGATTCTCTGAAGGAACTATGATATTTTTATGAGCACAAGCTCATAAAAGCTCTGAGTAACCTTTATATCCCTGCAAACATTTCCGGAAAAATTAGCAAGAACTTTTGCTCTCCTCTTCTCCGTCAGCATGGTTGTAAAAGTTCAGTTGTAAAAGTTCAGAATATTCGAAATGGTATACTTGAATGGGTAAAGTTGCACATCGGAATATATTTCAATGTCGCATATCGGATATCATCACCTCGCACAAAATCTCTCAATTGCCTCCTCCAAACTGTTCGACAACTGTTCAACCGAAATTTAATGCTCAGTATTCATCTAGTCATAAAACACATTATGACTAGATGAATAACATATCAGCGAATGAACATTTACTGTGGTTTAATTCACCTTCTCTCTCTGTCTCTACTACCTTCAATCTCATTACTTCACTACACATATTCAACAGTTAAAACTTGCGACGAGCAAATCGTTCTCTTATAAACGCTGTCTTTGGGATAGGAAATTTTTGATTGGAATAAAATGATTCAATTTTGATTTAATTGCTATGATTCAATGTGGTTTCTACGATAATCATTAAATTGAAAAATACCGCTTACACCAGGACACGCGTGCATTAAAAATGACTATCACGTAAATGAAAGAGCGCAGGTTGATTATATCAGTGAAAAATACTACAGAACAGTTTTTCTTCTTGAATGGGATATCGTGAGATAATCAGATTGCGAAAGAACTGATTGTTAAATTAAAGTACCAGTGAGACGGACAAAATAATAAAAGAGAAATTGCGAGAATTGGGTAAACAACGAGTGCTACCGTATGTTTTTTGTGATGATATAGTGATTGACCTTTGCGACGGGTCGGTCGGGCAACGATAGTC
>JABVXS010001393.1:0-15283 GCA_013365335.1 Madathamugadia hiepei | reverse complement strand
CACTGACAAACTCCGAGAGTTACGCCTCAAATGGTATGGTCACTCCCCACGAGCCGATACCCAGAAGCTTCCTAAGATAGCACTTCAGCTGGAAGTGGAGGGCAAGCGACCCCGAGGAAGACCAAGACAACGGTAGCAATACACGTTAAGTAGATTCCTAAGAATCGCTGAATTAACAACTGACAAAGTATGGAGACAACGCTTCAAAGTAGCGAACCCTGCAATCAAGTGGGACAAACGCTAACAGGAAAAAAAATAAAAATCCTTGTACCTTTCATTTCATTCAACTTCCCGCCAACCATTTGTTTCATAAGAAAGCTAGCCATTTCTCTTCGTCAATTGTTGCTTAATTTTTTCAATTCTTTGAATAAATCAATTCCTGAATTTAATTATAATTTTAGAAATTCTCATTTCATAAATTTTCGATTACATTTCTTGCTTGTTGTCGGGGAAAAAAATTACATTAAAATTTAAAATTAAAAAAAATTTGCATTTAAAATAATTTTTTTTTTTTTTTTTGGAAATACATTAATACCATTATTCATGAAGGGAAGAAAAATTAAACACATTGAAATTTTTAACGAACAAATAATTAATTATTCATTTTTGAGGAATGAATTTAATTGTATGAAATTTATTTTCCTGCAATTAATAATGAGCAAATGGTGAGAAAAAATGAACAAAGTATCATTCAATATTAATAATTTAATTAAATAATTAGTAAGGAAAAATATTATGAAGAAAATGTATCAATATTCCATTTCATTTTTTTTGAAAAAATTTTCATTAATAATATCAAAGGACAATCAAAAAAATAAATAAATAAAAAATTGAAAAGTAAAAAAAAGAAAAAGTTGGAAGTGAAAATATAATCGCAAAAAATTTTAATTAAAATTTGAAAAAAAAAAGAAACAAAAGACGATTAAGCAAGCAATGATTTATTCATTGCCTTTTAGCTAAACAAACAAAAAGAAATTTTTTTTTTACCTTTTCATTTTCATTCATTTCAAATTTCAACACTTCCAATTCTCAACACTGAGCATTGGTGGTTAAAATAATAGACTTGAGAAAAAAAAAGGCCAAAATTTAAAAGTGATGCGAGAAGAATTATGTTAAGGAAAAAAAAAAAATGAGTGAATGGACAGACAATTGTTTCATTCATTTTTCATTTCAATAATTTTGATGATGAAATCTTTTTAAATTTCAAACATAAAAATTAATAGTAATTGGTTTGATGAAAAAAATAAAAATAAAAAATTTACCAATGCAATTCAAATTTTTGTTTTTTTTTCATTGGGAAAAAAAAACAAAAATTTCTTTGCTTAAATTTAATAATTTTTAATGAAATGAAAATTTCGCGCAATTTTTTAATCTTTATGCTGTTTTTAATTTTAATAATTCATTAAATTGAAGTAAATTAAAATTAATCATTCGGTTTTATGATATTGAAAATGTTAAAATGCCAAATTGTAATGTTCGAAAAGAAAATTTGTTTTAAAACTTTGCTTTATTTATTGAGTTTCCTCTCTATCTCTCTCTCTCTCGCTATTTCCTTTTCTATCTCTGTCTCACTCGATTTCCTCCTCTCCTTTCATTCGTATTATTCAAATATTTGCAAAAATTATTCAAATGCAATAAAAATATTTTAAAAAATTTTCAAATTTCAATAGTAAAAAAAAATTTTCCTTTTTTTATTTTTGAAAATTTCATAAATTTTTTAGGATATTTCGTAAAGCTGAAATTTTATGGTTTTTATACGGTACATCAAATTTGATCTATTGATTTCTTTGCTAAAATACTTTGAAATTTCAATAAAAAAGCAAATTTTTAGCTTTATAATTGAAATAGAAAAAAATTAATAAAATTTACGAAATTATTGTTTGTGGTAAAGTTGCAATCATGATTGATGAAGAATCATGATAATACAATTTGGATGATAGATAATTCATTTGTTGTTTCAATTATGCAATTAATTAATTATCTCATTAATTGTATTCTGATGAAGAATTTGTCCATCACTGACTAATAACAATTAGGATAATGATGTGCTCATTAGTTTACGGTATTAATGATAATTAATCATTGTTGATGAAAAAAATTATGATTACGATTTGGATGATGATTGATTAATACATTATGGTTCGATGAAGAAATGCATAGTACTTGTCATTTTGGAACAAAAAATGAGATAAAAAATTAATTAACGATAAAGAATTAGAATTTAGGATATGAATAATCATCGTAAGACAATGAAAATTATAAGCAAATGAAATGATTATAACTTTAACAATGTTAGCAATCATAATGAATTCGAATGATGCAAATTAATTAGCACAAATTGTAATAATAAGCCTATGAGCTGGCTAATTAGCGAATAACAAAATTGATGAGGGAATGAATAAAATTGTTGAACAAAATATTGCAATAATAATTAGTAATGCTTTTAAAAAATTAATTTTTTAAAAATAAATGAAAATTGATGATGTAAAAATTATTGCCCAATTTTTTTTTGATCATAATTCAATAAGAAAAGATGTTATGATGATTTTGGCGAAAAAAACAACAACAAAAAAAACAAAGCAATCATAAATACAAGTAATAATAATAATAATAATTGTCGAAGGAAAAGAAAAATGAAAAATCGTGATAATTAAATTTTTATTTTTTATTTTTCAACTACGAAATAATCATGATGATAATAATGGACAATAATAAACAATCATAATTGAAGTGTGAGAAAAAAAAAAAATTTTTTTCAGGATGAATGAAAGGAGGTGTGTAAATATGATAATTTCTTTCTTATTTGCTTTCCCTCCTGAAAATTCAACGAATTGAAGAATTTTGGTCAACATAATTTCCAAAAAATAACTATCGCATACATTTTTATGATTTTAAGAAAAATGAACAATGCAAAAAAAAAAGCATAAATTTAATTATTATTTTTTCTTTTGTTCCTCTAAAAAGAGAGATGTGGAAAATGTGAAAATTATCGTTAAAATTATATTTATGGTGTGGCAAAGTTAGTCATCCATTGATGAATTAGAATGTTAGTTAGTTAGCTAGAAATAAGCGTTGGATGGAATAGAAAGGCATGTGAAGTTGCTTGCTCGCTTGCTGTTAGGCCTTACTCACTCAATCATTGAAAATGTCCAAAGGAAAGCTGGACTGGGTGAGATTGAGGAAGCACAAAAATAAATAAATAAATAAAAACAGACTGAAAACACACACACACACACACACACACACACAACACACAGACAGATAGATAGATAGGCATATATCTCGTGAGAATTCCATCTTTTAATGGATTGATTTTCAAAGTCTCCTGAAGCTTTTAATAGGCCGACAACGTAAGAGCCATGCTTTTTTTTGTGTATGCCTAGCTATATGTCTGTCTGTATGTATGTATTACATCAGTTAGGCTGTATGTATGTGTGCGTGTATGTTTATGTTAGTTTTTAATTTTTTAATTTATATATGCCTATAAAATTATGTTTGATCCAGACCTTCCATTATCTACCTAATTAAAAAACTCGAATCATATTTTTTTTTTAAATTAAAATTGTTAAATTTTATACAATTGAATCCATACCAGACCAACCACCCATCCATCATCACCTACGTTAATTGTTAATTTTTATTGCTCACTTGACAAGCCTGAACAATCATAACTAAACGAGGTGAATGAATAATGGTTGCACAAAGAAAGGATGCAAGCTTCGTTGAAATTTTGAGAAATTTAAACATGTCCAAATTGAATTTCATTTGAATGTATCAAATGAAATTAATTTATGTCAATGCAAAAAATTTTGTTACATTTTTTTAATGTAACAAAATAATTAATTAAAAGCAAATTTTGAAAAATAAATTCCCTCCGCTTTTATTTCAATCGGTTTCCTTTGTTGCACTCTCTCATATTTTACTAAAATTTTACAATTACGACAATCGATATGTCATTTAATTTTTTTTTCATTTAAATTGCAATAATTAAATAATATCATTCTTGAAACAAACTTGACAGGCTATTAACATATATTACTACAACATTGAATCTTTTAAATTTCATTTCATGTCAAAGGTTAAAATTAACAATTATTAAATTGAAAAATTGAGTGGTAATTTGCCCAATTTGCAAACCGATCTGATTGATCAATGATCAAAATTCCAAGTTTCGCAACTTCCACACCATTCGCAGCATTAGGTGGACCAAGTTTGACCATACAACCTGTTCGTACTTCGAATAACTTAAAAATTATTGAATAATCCTATCAAATGATTGATAATTATCCTTTATAACACAGTTGCAAATACTTCTTCCTGGCATTTGTCTCACATGGTTGTAGTGCCGGCTATTGTAGAGCGTCATCTGCACACGTCACTGTTCTGTGCTTCCGTCCATAAGCCAGAAACCCTTGCTTATCGCATGATTCGCATATACCACTCTTATCCATGCACATCCATCGTTGCAGTACGCCCTATAGCATTCATGCCACTGCGACTAGATTTACCCCCACCGACCCGTCGCTAAAGTCTGTCGTCGGTCGAACCGATTGCTTACGATCGATAAAAATATTAATGAATAATTAAATATTAATAAGTGTTAATAATATAGATTCATATTCCAAAATACTAATATAGCAAATTAATTTCCGGTTAGAATTTCAATTGATAATTTCATAATTAAAAAAAAAAAACCCAAGAATTTAAACGATTTTCAGGATAATTACGTCAAAATTAAGCCTTTTTATAGCTAAATAAATTAGTGCTGAACGAGGGAAATTAGTTAATTGTATTAAAGGAAAATAATACAACGAATTGTTTTTATTCATCAAACAATTTATCGCAATTTTTTTTTTTTTCTTCCGAAATTCGATGGTTTTTTTTTTTTGAATTCAAATTTCAATTTTCACCAATGAAATTCATTAAACTGAAATTACTGTTTACGTTGTTATTTTTACGTGCTTGAAGTCAAATGAACTTCATTAATAATTCATTCGATTAGCATATATAAATTTCGTTATACTTTGTTTTTTTTTATACCAAATAATGTAATGAAAAAATGAATTTTTTTTTTTAATGCCAGTTTACTGACAATAAATCACCAGCAATTTATTTCAAAAAAAAAAAATTAAAAATTAAGTTGGAGAATTTTTTAAATTCACAAAAATTTTAACATTCCTTTTTTTTTGACAACAAAAAAAAAACGAATGTAATAGCTTATTGGGATGGATTTGTTTATACACAGAAAGCAAAAAATAAATAAAAAAATAAAAATCAAATAAAATAAAATTTTTTCATACTTTACACTTTTCATTGGATTTGTTTGTACACAGAAAGCAAAAAATAAATAAATAAATAAAAAAATAAAAATCAAAAAAAAAAAAAATTTTTTTTGTTTTTCTTGAAAAGTATAGCCAAGAATTTGTTGAATATTTGCTGAAAAAAAAAGAAAGGAAAAAAGGAAGAAGATTGAAAAATGCATGTAAAGTGAAGGCGATATTTATTATGCATGACATTTTGTTTGCATTTTTAATCTTTTTTTAACTTTAAAAATGTTCTGTCCAACATATAAAGTATGCAAGGAATAAATTATTCCTCCTTTAAGCAAGAAGTCACCGGAAATTACTTTTTTTTTTTTACGGAAAAAAATTTTTTCGTTTTTTTGCATCATTCTGCTTCTTCCTCCTAGCGATGGGTTGGTTCAGTGGGGGCAGTGTCAGTGGTTCGGCAGAGCCTCACCGAAGAGGTCCAGTTCCCTGCTCTGTCCTTTCCCTCGTGAGATTTTAAAAATCTGCCTTGGTGCTTCATATTATCCATCTCTGTGTTTTTAAAAAATGTGCTCTTTTGGTGCTTCATACAGACTCCGTGGCTAGAGGGAACACTAGAGACACTACCGTAAAGAGGGGTTCGGTAAATGCGCATATGAAACTGGTGGAGTTCGGTACCTTCAACAAGGTTGAGAACCACTGTCTTAGCGTTTGTCCAAGGTGGTTGTAGAGCGTCGTCTCCACATGTCACAGTTCTGTGCTTCGTCCATAAGCCTTGCTCATCATGATTCGCATATACCAGGTCATGTCTTGTCCATGCGCGTCATCGTTGCAGTACGCTCTAGCATTCATGCCACTGCAACTAGATTTACCCCACCCACACGTCGCTAAGGTCTGTCGTCGGCAATCCACCGCTTGCGATCGATGCAAATATTAATTGTATGATTATTTGCTGAAATTAATTCTAGATTGGAATTTCTTTTGTTCTGAAAAATGAACTTTTGATACTTATTATTTGCATTTGCATTTATTTACAAATTATGAAATGTTTAATTACATAGATATATAAATGAAATTTAAAATTAAACGAAATCAATGTTTAAAATACCAAAATGTTGCAGTAATCATCAGCGATATAAAATTGAATTGCATTAATTAGGCAGAAATGTCATTTTGAATGTTTTGAAATGCCTTTTAACTGTATATTAATTATTGAAATGCCTTTTAACTGTATATTAAATAAACTTTGAATTAGGAAAAAAAGTTGTTATTGATGGGGTTATTCGCTTGTTCACCTATGTAATACAATAAACAAAGAAGACAAAGGAAAAAGAACTCAAAATTTTTTTTTTGATTTCCGGATGATTTAATCGAGAAGCAAATCGATAAATTTTTCAATTTCAAAAATTCAAACAGATTATTGGCAGGTGTGAAAAGTGGGTAAACAGGAGATGTAAAGCCATTTAGCATTAAATGCATCATTCCATTTCACCTTGAAGAGACATTCATGAAATTTCCAGAAAAAATAAACTTTCAAAATTCATAATCATTCAACTTAATCTTTGGTTAAGTGATTTTCGATTTTTTTTTTTTTTTGTTCATGAAAAATTGAATCAAATCACTTCATCATATATTATTAATGTGTTATAAAATCATTAAATTTCTAATAACTTTATTTCTCATAACCGAATAAAATAAAAAAAAAAAACTACAGAAAGAAACGATGAAATTTTTAGTTTATTTTTTTAAAATTTAAATTTGAATTTAAATGGATGAAGGAAAAATTAAAATGAAAATGAGAAAAAAGTTAAGGTTTGATAAGAAAAGCCAACCATTCCATGGTGTGATTCAGTGGATTAAATACTAATTAATTACTTTCAATTATAAAATGGATAAATAAAACTTGGAAAATTTAATTGCACCAATTTTTGAACTTTTGATTTAAAAGAAAAAAAAACTATTCGACCGATTTTTTCAATAAGTTTCCTCGTGTTAACCCCACAACTCTTGGTCAGCTTGCTCGGTAAGAAGTTGTGTTTCAACCCTTGTCTTTAAGTCACTCGCTGGTTAAGCGAACCATGAATCGTTTTGTCTCTCCGCTTTCACCTTGCCTAAGGGGTACAGTGAAGAGCACTTTGGTGAGTATTGGTCCTGACGTGACATCCTCAACGTGAGATGGGCAGCTCCGTCTAGTCACAACACTCAAACCTTTCATTGCCACTGTGTGGCTCCCGCCATGGACACCACTGGTGACCCTGGCAGGAACCAAACCTGCAATCTAAACTTTTAATCAACGCTCAAAAAATTATGCTCAAATATTATTGGCAAAAATTAGCTAATACGATAGAATTGAGAAAAAAAAATCTTGCAATGGAAATAAAGTACCACTCCATTGCAGGATGCAAATCAGGGACGATTTCCACGATGAGCCTCACCGCCAGCTGCGCAAACAATCCCAATGAATCCTTTCTCAACATTTCCCATCATTTCCAGGAAGGTTGAGAATTCCACGACATGTTGGTACCACAGAGGTACAACGGAGACTTGCTGGTACCATTTACGACATTCCTTGTTTGTTTGCATAATTCATTCCTTACTTATTTATAATACTTTTCCACACGGTTTTGGGATAACAAATAAATAATGCCGAAGAAACTTTTTAGTGCTTGATAAAATGAACCGAAATAAAACTTTTACTAGTAAATTAAAAAATTGATGCAAAAAAAAATTATTGAAAATTTGCAAGTAATTGAATATTATTTAATTAATTGTCGGCATTTCATTCATGAACTTTTTCAAAAAAAAAAAACTTCCCAACGGATTTTATTTTATTCCATAACACCTGATAACTATTTTATATATCTGGTAATATTCAATTACTGTGAACTTAGTCGTTTACTGCCAGATAATTTTATTAATAAAGCGCGGGACAATTTGAATAAAGCAAAGCAGGATAAATAGTGATAGGAAATTGAAGAAGACATCGGATGGGGTTGAGACAGTCGATATGGTCGTTTAGTGAGAATGAATGAATGGGATAATTGCTTGGGTTATATACGAAATAATTTTGCATAATCAAGTCGCAGTGGCATGAATGCTAGGGCGTACTCCAACGATGGACGTGCATTGACAAAATCTGATATATGCGAATCATTAGCAAGGATTTTGGGCTTATCAACGAAGCACAGAACTGTAGCGTGTGGAGACGACGCTCTGCAATAGCGGACCCTATGACTACGTGGGACAAACGCTAAGAAGAAGAATTTGTGATTATAACGATTTTAAAAATGATCGTTGGACATTTTGAAAAATGTTGAAGTTTTTCGAAAATATTTGAACAAAAAAGTTATCGTAATCTTTCTTTCTTTCTTGCTACAAAGAAAACATTGGAATTATAAATTTTTTTATTATTTTTGTTGCAAATTTAGATTATGATAATTTCCAATACAAATTATTAAGCAAAAACAATGAGTCGTCCGCTAAATCTTTTCAATGTTACATTTTGTATCACAACGGAAACTTTAGAATTTCATATTTACATTTTTATTTGCTTTGATGATTATAGAAAATTACGAATTATACAGAGAAAATAAAATTAATCAAGAAATGCAACAAACTTAAAAATGGAGTGAAATAATGTTGATAAGCAAAAAATCATGCTAGGTGGTACAACAGATTCCGTCGATGCGTTTCACCGGAAGTCCTTCAGCTAGCGGAACGTATGATTCTGAACTTGTACACTCCAAGCCAACCAAATATTCACCATTTGGGCATTTCTGTGCAATCTAAAATGAAACATTTCCGTTCAGGACTACTAATGGTACTTACGTGCATTTCGCATTCCAAATTGATAAGCTTTTTGTTGGAAGGACAGTGTTCTGGTAGCAAGTGGTTGAGCCAAGTTTGGGTTGAAAATGAGGAAAATTTGTTAAACTAACCGTACAACAAACAACTTGCAAACAAGTAACCGGTTCATTTGTGAATCGTACGCATTGTTCTAGTTTGGTACAACCTGCGACCAAAGCTTTTCAACGGTTACTGCAAATTAAAGGAGTTGGGATACGGTGGCTGAATGCTGGGAGGGTATGAACTGATCCGGTGATGCAATCAACCGGATCAGTTGTGCAAGTGTTACACTGTTGGGTGGTTGAACAGCCCACAGCGACGGAATATTGACCAGGTGGACATTGGAAATTAGTCAACTAATACTGTCCCACCACAACAGTGCTTGCTGATAGATAAAACAGAAATTGCATTCGTTTCATTCATAGTCCTAAAATTTAGAACAAAGCATTTACAGCAACGTTTAACCAACAATGTATTTTGTGTGATGTAACACTGGAAATGACCCCTGACCTCTACTTTTAGCCATTTTACCCATGCAATGAGCAGCCGTATTCATAATTGTACTGTTTTACTTTTACTTTTTTAAAAGCACAAAAAGGGTGATGAACTTGCAAATGTCATGTAGCAATAATTAAAATGTTTACTTAACAATTTGTGAAATTTTTGAGAGAAATGTTGGAAATAAAATTGAAACAGAGCATTGAATAGAGATTTGAGCCATAAAATGAACTATTTCAAAAATATGTGAAATCGCTGGAAAAAAATTATCAGTTTATTGTCGTAGAAATGTCGTAACACTTAGCTGATAGTAAAAGAAATTATCAGTTTATTGTCGTAGAAATGTCGCAACACTTAGCTGATAATAAAAGAAATTATCAGTTTATTGTCGTAGAAATGTCGTAACACTTAGCTGATAGTAAAAGAAATTATCAGTTTATTGTCGTAGAAATGTCGTAACACTTAGCTGATAGTAAAAGAAATTATCAAATGTTGAGATGGTTGGAGGGAGGGGGAGGGGGAGGGGGATGAACAAAAGCTGAAGAGAAAAATAACAATTCAATTTGATTGCATAGGTGGGTTTGATGATGATAGATAGATAGCTATTTGAAATTTTATAATTGTTGAAATTGCTTTGCTACCATTACTTCTTTAATTAGTCCATTTAATTTCCTCATGAAAATGCTTATTGTTGCCGCAAAAAAATAAAAATAAAAAAGTGACAAATGAAAATTAAGTCATTTACATATTATTTCTTGCTAATTGTTAAACATCATTTTTTTTTTAAAGTTCAATTATTAATTAAACTTTCTATCATGTTAAGCTAAAATTTTTTTCACTTCCTCTGATTTCTAAAATATTCGATGAAGTTTTTTTTTTTTCATTTTTATTTTTTCAAAATTTCAAATCATTTGCTAAATTTAGACAAAGAGATTTTGCTAACTTCAAACATTACAACATCTGAATAATGTAACAATCTGGATTGTTTCAAATTTAACAAATTCTTTTTGTCAATTTTTTCTCTTTAGATATCTATCTATCATCATTGAATTCTCCGGTTGGCTACTTTTTTTTTATTCAATTATCAATCCAGTTCTTGTTAATTAATGAATTTCCTAATAATTATCATACCTACATGATATTGTTATGAATGCAACCTTTGATATTACAGCAATTTCAATTGCAAATAAAAATTTCATTTTCCCAGTTCAATTGCATTAACCATGGTAACGAAGGAAAAATGTTTTATTTATTTATTTATTTATTTATTGAAGATATTTCAGGATATGCAAAAGAAAAGAAAAAAAAAAACGACGATAAATAAAGCCAACTGAAATTTCAGGTGGGAGGACTACGTGAATAGCACGGATAAGCACAACATACACTTTCTATACAGTATACTGGTATTCCAGGTTTCACCAAGAATTGGCACGATTCTGAGGTCAAACATTCCAAGCCAACTACTTCACCATTATTTGGACATGTTTGAGGTACCTGAATTTGCCAACAAAAATTATTCATTTTTGAAATGCATAAAATTTGAATTCTCAGCTCAACAATTACATGCCTGATTTCTTTAAGCATTTATCGCTTTATATATATATATATATATATTTGTGAATTCAAATAACCTTTACTCCTCATATATTGATCATTTATTTGCCGCTCTTTTTGTGGATTAAAATTTCATTTCAAAATTTTAAATTTATTTTGCTCATTTCATTCTTAGCAAATTTTTATTTAAGCATCATCTTATTGAATAAAACTAAAATTTCATTTTTTTCCAGCAATTAATTAATTAGACAAGCAAATGAATGTGCCCTTACAGTGCAACAGAATCCTCCAAGGCATGCTACTTTTTCGGTTGACGGTAAGCAATCATATGATGTTTCACATGTTTTGCTTATAAAGGTACCATTATTTGAACATGGCATTGTGCAGCATTTCGAATTTAGACATGTGACATGATCAATTGGCTTAGGCTTATACGGTTGACATTGTGCATCCATTGTGCAACCATCTGCAACCCATTGACCACCATTTGCACATTGTAAGCCAGCATTATTATCTTGGTGCTGCTGGAGGAGGAGAAGGACAGGTAATATCAACCAAAATATAATTAATGAAATGATCATCATCACCTGGAAATTTGCATTCAAATTACAAATGCAACGTGTAAAAGGAAAAAAAAATTCTTTTACCGCGAAGCGCAATAAGCGAAATTAGCAAACTGCAAATATTTTGAAAATATAGTTAAATTTTTTTATTTTCCATCAAATTAATTTAAAAAAAAAAAAAATTCCTTCTTGATCATTGAACTATTTTGTATTATTTCAAAAATAAATAAAATTATAAAATATTGTAATCAGTAGGAAAAAAAAAGCTCGTTCAAATTTTGAAACATAAAATATTAGAAGAATTGTTAAAATTTCAAAAATTTTTTGTTAAAATTATTTTCAAAAAAAAAAAAAGGGAACATAACAAAGAGAGAGAGAGAGAGGATGAGAGAGCGATAAAGGGAAAG
The DNA here is from genome assembly GCA_013365335.1 of Madathamugadia hiepei. Lineage (NCBI taxonomy): Eukaryota > Metazoa > Nematoda > Chromadorea > Rhabditida > Onchocercidae > Madathamugadia > Madathamugadia hiepei. The sequence goes on along the minus strand of JABVXS010001393.1, from coordinate 3,148 downwards.
AAAAAGCAAAGCATATTTAACCGATTGAAATGATAAGTGAAGGTAAATAAAAATTGGAAAATTTCGATTTAGTGATAAATGTTGAAGTGATAAAAATGATAAGGGAAAGCTATAGCTGAACAAAAAGTTTTAACGAAGAATTATTTGTTTCAGTGATAAGGAAGTTTGAAGAGTGCCAGCTCAGCGGTACCCGATCATTATTGTTGCCCTAAAAACAAACAGGAAGGTGTTGGTTGGTTGATTGGTTGATTGGTTGAAAAAGACGGAAAAGTATAAAATTATTATTATTTTTTTTAATATAAAAAATTATAAAATCTAAAATTGTATTTTGATAAATTTTAGTAATTAAAATTTTTTTTTTTTAATTTACCTTCATCAAGATGATAGTAATAAAAAAGAAAAGCAAAATATGTGATTTAAATTTTAACACAAAACAATGCACAATGATAATAATTTAAATGTGTTTCAATTTTTTCAACCAAATTTTTTTTTTTAAAAAATTTTATCAAAAATATTTTGACAATTATTGCGAAACTTTTTTCACTGAATTACATTTAACAATGTAATTTTTTTTTTTTGTTATTTCAAGGAAAGGAATAATTTTGTTCCTTTCCTTATTCATTTTTATCATCGAAAAAAAAAAAACAATCAAAAAATTTTTTAAAAAAAAAATGTTTGTATGAAATTTTATTTTTTTAAACAAATTTTGCATATTTAAAATCAAACATATTGCTGCTGCTATTTGTATAGCTGTCATGCAAATATTTCGCAAGAATTACGATGAATTCATTGGAAGTTTATTGGAGTGTGTATTCGATTGATTTAGATTTTTGATTAAATAATTTTTGTAAAATTTCAAAAAAAAAATGAGTAATTAAAATTTTGTACATTTATTTCTGTTCAATTCATATGTAATACGAAAGAGTTGAAATGAGAAATTTAAGATTTTAGCAAGTTCAACATGGAATATGATGTATGTCGGTGAAGATGAAAGGCTCTGATTAGCAGTAATAAATGATTTGTATTGGTGATGAAATTGCTCATTGATTTCATTTAAATTTGGAAAAGTTAGAAAGCATTTGTGAATTGACAAATGGAATAGCAATTAATAATATTGAAAGTTTCATTCAAAAAAATTATCAATTGGAACGAGGCTTGCTAAACGTGGAATCATTAAAATTCATTTTAAATAAAAGCAAAAATTCCCATCCTAACTTCTGATCATACATTTTAAATACAAAAATTCACATTGCAATGTTCTGCCAAAAATCTTTCCTTTATTTCGTTTAATTTTAATCAATTACACAAGTTATCGGTGTAATTTGGTGATTTTCATTATTACTACACCGCCGCCGCCGCCACCGCCATTTTCATATTTCAAATTTCAATTACTGTTTTTACGGTTTCAAAAAAAAATAAATAAATAGATTCGGTATGGTGCCGAAATGCCAACATAATATTATTCATGGAATACAAGTTCAGCATTAAGCATTAAAAAGAAAAAAATAAATTTATACAAAGTTTCATTTCGGTACTGTATGATAATAAAACCTGAACGGACATTATTAAAAAGCTGACAAGGATGTCATTAGCTAAATGAAATTATTATTAGCTTATAAGCGGTTACCCATAGCGCAGTGAGTAATCCGCATGTCGAGAGATTGATAAGATACACACACAAGGGTTCAATCCCCAGATATGTTATCATCGACGACAGACCTTTGCGATGGGTCGGTCGGGTAACGATGGTCGCAAAAAGAATGAGATGTAACAGTTTCATAATACCTTAGCTGAACAATCTCCGACAATGGTCGTATGAAAGAAGAAATCTACGCCACCTGGATGAATGGGCAAGAAGTAATCGCCCTAAGTCCAAAACACAATACCAAGGGAAATGGGACGCAACAACAACTTGCATCTATGGAGCCGCACCGCACGTATGAAGACAATGCTCCACAGAAGCGGAGCCTGCAACCAAGCGGGACAAACGCTAAGGAAAAAAAATTATTATTAGCCTATAAAAATCAATTTCAATTTTTGCTATCGAAAATTTCGAAGTTTGATTGAAATTGTTGAACAAAAATATGTCAAAGCAATGGAAGACAATTGTTAATCAGATCTCACATGAAATTTCATTTGATCTTTGATTTCATCCGAAATCAGAAAATGAGAAACGAATGATAACTTAATGGAAATGATTAAACTCAGAGTTTTTGCCTTGTAAAGCTTGCTTACGTAAGCTTCGACAAGAAAATTCGAAAAGATAAGCTAACAATGGAAGCAAGAAAAATGGAATGAAAACTTTGTTGTAAAAGTGATAAAAAAAAAATTATTGAAAAATTTGTTGCTGAATCATGGATTTCTTTCATTCAAAAATGATAGTGTTAGAAGCTTTTTTTTTTGAAAAATTTTGTTGAAAAAACAAGGAAGTAGAAAGTGCAACAAATGAGATAAATCAATAAATATTTAATTACAATATTCCATTGATTGGGTAATTAATTGCTATGCTTTGAAAAGATGAAACTAATTTTAAAAAAATTGCTTTGACAATAAAATTTTTCAGATCTTGCCGCCGCTATGACCGGAAATGGCAAGTGTTAGTATTTGCCGCGTTAGGATTGCATTTCATTGATCTATTTATTCACTGTCAATTATGTCATTTTAGGAAACGATCGCGTAAGCTTATCATTGTGATAAGTCTTATCAGCATGCTTGAATTAGTTGGCTGAACGAAGGATAAGCTAATTTGATAAGCCAAGACATGCATTGAATGTTGTCATGCGGCGATTTTCTTAGAAGTTGATTTGTCGCTAATATGAAATATCAGAAGTGAAAATATTCGAATATAGAAGAGTTAGCCAATAATTTCGATTAAATAATTTCGCGATTCAAGGAATTTTTCAAAACTACAATTGAAATCGATTTAGCATTCAGCACCACGCTGCTTCTCATTTAAGCATACAAAGGTCACCGCAGCACTGATGTAATCATCATATCAGGCGAATCAACAATTTCAAAAACTGAGAGTGTCAACTTGGCAAAGCAATGATTTCGTTTATAAGCTCTAACAAACGTGCAGAATTGAAAATTCCAACAAGCAAAATGCTTTCGGGGGGGGGGGGGGGGGGGGGGGGGGGGGGGGGGGGGG
>JABVXS010001392.1:0-15293 GCA_013365335.1 Madathamugadia hiepei | reverse complement strand
TCTATTTTATCTCCATCTACATCAAAAAAGGCTTCAAATGAAAGTTATGCTGTAACTTTTGTAATTTAGCATTAAAATTATGAGGTTGAAGGTTGCAGCATTTCGTTGGTTTACTGTGATACTGATAAAAGAAGACCCGTACTTCTCTTTATTAAAGCATTTTTTTTTTTTTTGCACATTGTATTTGAAAAGTTTTCTTTTTAATTTTTAAACAGAATTTTTTAAATTATTAATTGAAATTTCAACAATACGAAACACTTCTTTGGTGGAATTTCTGCATTAATAGTTTTAGATATTTAAAAAATTTGTTCATTCAATGTAGAGGACGAAGAAAAGTAAAAATTGTTTAAAAAAAAACATTTTTGCAAGAGTAGCATCATCAATTCACTTACTTCTCAGTGGTTTATTATTTCACTAGAATAAATCAACAAATATTCTGAAAATTGCATTGACAGTTTAACCGCTCCACTTCAAAGACGAAAGCCGCCCATTCCGTCTTTCACAATCTGGGCTATCATAGTGGTTGCGAAACGGAAATTTTCAAAAAATTCTTGCTGAGGACAAACACAAAAAAAAAATTATCATTGCATATACAGTATGCCATCATTCATAGGTTGCAGTCTGTCCCATAGAAATTGCTGTGATGCATGCAATTGGAATGATTGCTGTAAGTTATGACGAACATCTAACAAAGTAAAGAAATTGAAATGGGAAAAGTGTGCATTGAAGGAAATCTGTTGGAATTAACTGGCAAATTTGGGTGTCAAATGTAAGGTGACGACTGATAACTCAAGTGAAATGTAAGGTGACGACTGATAACTCAAGTGAAATGTAAGGTGACGACTGATGACTCAAGTGAAATCCACGTTTCCAACCTGAATTTGCATAAAGAAATGGAATCATTCGATCAAATTACTTGTATTTAATTTTCGAAAACAATCTGCAATAATGAATGTATTTCAGGTGGTAAGGGAGGTGAGTCAAAGAGGACGCGGCAAACATACAGTCGAAATCAAACCTTAGAACTTGAAAAGGAATTCCATTATAACAAATATTTAACGCGGAAAAGGCGACAAGAAATTTCCGAAAGTTTACAATTATCCGAGCGGCAGGTTTGCTTCATTTGAAAGTGATAAAATGAAATTTTGAATTCTTTGAATTGTCAATTGAAATTAGTTTTCTAATTAAGGTTATTGACAAGTATGGATATACTTATGGATGTAGGAGGAAAGTATCTAATTTAACCTAACTTCACTTTAGTAGTAATTATGGCTTGTAGAATCGCGTGAGCTGTTTTTTTCGCCAAAAATTTCGCTAATTAGTTGTTTTACCTATAATTTGGACTCCTTAAAGATTCTCGTTGAATTGCTTCCTGAGGGTTTCTGAGAAATCTGAAATAGCAGAAATGGAGTAATTTTTAGTGATTGTATAATTTCTAAAGAATCTGTAGCATTGAAATACTCCTAATTTGATACTCCTAACTAGAAATTTGATTCGTCGCAGATCGTCGTGGACCGTCGCAGGTCGTTGAAGAGCCACAGCTACTGCTTCAGTGAATGAAAGCTTTAATGGGTGATTGTGCTACTATTAACGGATGTTCTAGTGCGGGGGCGGAGGTTGCTTCCGAATGATTTGACTAGTCGTGATATTTCAATTTCTTCGAAATTTTCAAACCAAGTATTTCTTGTAGATATTACTATTTTTCTCTCTTTTTCCCTCATTTTTTCTCTCTCTCTTTCTCTCTCCCTATCAATGTGTTATCCTTCTAAATAAAGGCTGAACTGTATAACTAGGCTAACTAAAACTGGTTTTTTCAACTTGAAGTAGACTTTAACGTTTTCTGCAATGCAGTGCAACACTTTACGGTAGGCTGATTGCATTTGCTGAGGAACACGGTGTAAATATGTTTCAAATTTAAAAATTTGAAAGGGATAGGATACTGTCAGATGCGAAAGATCCATTCAAATTATCATTTGCAAATGATCGACCAGTTTTATGTGATGTTCATTGGTCAATAATCTATCCAGTTCACAATTTAACCTCTCATCCATAATTAAATTCAAATTTCAATCAGATATTCAACCTTCTAATAGCACTAATCTTCAGCGGGATACTGTACAATCATCATTCGTGCAAATTAATATCTTCCACATTTGTTAAGATTATTTTTTAGAAAATGAAGTAATTTCAAGGTGAAAAATTTATTAATCAACAAAATTTCTTCTTGTTTCTAAAAATTAGAAACCTCAAGATTTTACACTTTAAAATTTTGCCAAAATTTCATTTGAAAGTTTAAAATTAAATTCTTTGTCAGTTGATTTGGTGGAAAGACGGAATTCGTCATCTTGATGAACCGGTATGTGTCCGCGACATGAGGTTCCCCGTAATTTAATGCGTCACCCGGTTGGTCTCAGAAGAGATGAAAGGGAAGACTTTCCCGGGGACAAAACGAACATTCCTTTTTATTGATACTGAACAAGTGTCTCTGGTTTTTTTCTTTTCTCCCGATTTCTTTCCTTCAGTCGTTCAATTTTTCTCTCTAAATAAACTTCTTTGTTCTTTGCCGACTTTAGTTCAAATTTTTTTTCTTTCATTATCAATCATAAAAATCTTTTGTCTTAAGAAGGCGAAAAGAAAAAGACGAAAAAAGTTTGGTTTGAATTTTATGGATACATTTTTGTGGTTTTCGAGCGTTAGTAACTAACAAAACAATTGATTTCAGTCACTTAAAAAAATTTTTTTAAATATAAAATTTACGAATCAGAAATGTTTTCAAAAAATGATACGTCTAGAGAAATGCTGTCGGTGAATTAAACTTTATTAATTAATTGATTTTCAGGTAAAAATTTGGTTCCAGAATAGGAGAATGAAACATAAAAAGGAATGCAAAGGTGAAGCAACAACGGTGAATGAAAGTGATGAAAGTACAGATGAGCAGATACCAACATGACAAGTACTGATGAACCTGAGGTACCAAAGTATCAGGTGAGCTGGAGAAATGCTGTCAGCTCAGATTCCTGGAATCCATCAGTTAGTCTCAGTGATGGTGAAACATGCGACAGTCTTCTACCGGTCAATTCGACATGTTCTGTGACCTTCGACACTGTGCTTAACAAGTTCTTCACCAACAAAGAGATCTCAACGAAATTTTCATTTGACAGTTTTTTTCTTCCTTTCGTCATCATTAAATTATTGCTTTACGACCTTGTGAATATTTAAATGAAACTTGAAATGATTTCAAAAGAAAAAGTTGAATTTTGAAAAAAATTGGAATTTGTAAAAATTTAAATTTCATTTGAAAAACCCTTTGTAAGCTAAATCAGAGATAGAAGATGTCGGAATTTGGAGCTACTGGTTACGACATCTCACCTGTAATTGTGTAATTATTAAATGTCTTCTTTAAACTTGCTTATTTCTACCAAATTGCTTTACTTTGTTCTATCAGAAAGAAATATTTCTTTTTTCTTTCAAATTTCAGTTTTTGTATACTAATATGTAGTAATACGTGCAGTAGTAAATTTTGGGTTGGAAAGTTTGCAGTAGGGAAAGCAGGTTGGATAAGCTACAGTAAGAAAGACAGGTGGGGCAGTAAGAAAATCAGGTCGGATGTTTTATAGCTAAAAATTCAGGTGGGATGTTTTAGAGTAAGAAAATGAGGTTGGGAGATGATGTCGACAGTTCGGAGAGACTGAAGATCAGTACTGTAAGCTTGAAACTTTTCTTTTCAGTGATTCGCTCGAGAGAATTCCATGCAACCGTAGCAAATACCTCGGGTGATTTCATAATTTCGGGTTATTAGACCTTTTCATAAAACTTACATTCACCTATCATTTTATTGATGGCAGAAAAAGTAGGATAAGAAGGGAAGTAGCAGAGTTATAAGGAAAAGTTCATATCGGTAATTTTTAATTAATTAATTTTTGAAAGACTCTATTTAAGATTTCATGAATTGCTTACTGTATTTGTGATTGATTATTCCATGTCTTTTGAAATCTTATCTGAAAAGTTTGTTAGCTAGCAAACCTGTCTCGAATGTTTCGAGAAAATGGGTTTAACAAAATTTTTGCAAAATAAATTTTATTGCCATTATTACTGAAGTGTGCATATGTGTGTGTGCGCATGTGTGTGTGTGTGCATGTGTGTGTGTATCATACGTGTTATACGTGGTATTACCGTAAACATGACATTTGATATAGCGGGCTTTTTTCTCGTTTGTGTTTTAATTTGCACGTATGTTGTTTGTTCCGTTTAGTTTGTTTAATTGGGCTTCTCCTCCTAATTAATTAATTCGCATAATTTCTATTGTATATAATAAAAATTGTTTCAGAGAAGTTGTTTTGAAAGCATTTGATTTTGCAACCAAAAATCTGAAGGTTCAGAGGTTAAGTTGTTTGCTGAATTATCAAAAATCTGAAATCTGAAAGAAATTTCACCGACTTACCCTTCAGGGAGATTAAAAGGAATAAATTGGTAAATATAATGGATCTTTAGAGTTATTAGAAGTTTGACTAAATTCATGGCTAATTAGTTTAATTAATTAATTCAAAAATAACTTTCAAGAAGCTCCTGACTGGGTAGGCTTGTTTAAACAGATTAAACTGAAAAATTATAGCAAATTTCTTGTTTGGCAAAAAGTTATATTCGTCGAAGTTTTATAAATGCATCCGATCAATTTAACAGAATGACATGAAAAGAAAGCCGCCAAATTTGATTGAAAAGTTAGGAGAAATAAGCAAATGGAAGATTTTAAATTCGTTGAACCATTTTTGTTTTCAATGTTTATCACTAATGCTGCACTCATCCAGTTCATTAGCTGAACGTTTTGACTTCTTAGGAGGAATCTTAACGGAATACTTTCCGCCACCTTTACCGCCACTCCTCTTCCTCTCTGCAAAATTCAATTTATTCGAAAATATTAAAATCTAAAAATTTTTTGATTTACTAACTTTTTTCTTTCCCCTTCGATTTTTTCTTTCTTTCTCCTTCTTCCACATTTTCTTTTCTTGATTCTTCCTTGTCTCCAGTAAGAATTTTACTTTGATTCTCTTTCTAAAACATACATTTAAAACAAATAATTTTGAATGAATCCAAATTTGTATAAAAATTTTTTTTTGATTTCTTTTAAAACGAAAGAATGTTTGGACGAAACTTGAGAAGAAAAAAAAAGAAAAGGAACATTGTCATCATAATCAGGTGGCTTATCGCCTTCGAATGCTGGAAAGTCATAAGGACAAGGTCGATTCTTGAAAACAATTTTATAATCCTCCTTCCAGTCAATCGGAGAATTTTCCATATCTTTGGGAGGTTGTCCATAAACCATTCTAGAATTTTCAGTTCCAATTAATTGACCAATTCTTAAGTTTTCCTTGGTTTGCTTGAAATTTGAATCAAAAACCCACAAACAAACTTTTCGTCCACTTTTTCCTGTACATATGAAGGATTGACTTTGTGAAGTCTATATTATCACGTGTGGATGGAACTTCTTCTTGTTCAGTAAAGGAAATTGACCCACTCTTAAGTTTTCCTTGGTTTATCAGACTCGTTAACAAAGTGGTTCATTTCAGGAAATCTAAGGGTCAAGCTGACCAGATGATAGTGTAAGACGATGAAAGTGATATTTCAAGTTTCATATAAAACTTGTGAACATATCATTTTGGTCAATTGCTGGCCGTAATCCCAGAGATTTTGGAAATTTTCCAATTCAATTAAAAAAACTTGAACTGTAATTTTGTCAAGCAATGTTTGAGCACTGTTTGTTATTGTAAATGCTAGAGAAACTGAATTAGTCCTTATGGTTTACTTTGTCTTCTTGAATATGTGCTCCACAGCGGTATCACCCTTTTGATCATTTTCAGTATCTAACTGTTTGTATTCATCATCAGGTTGCTGCTGATAATCTAGATATGGAAATAAGTGATCCTCCAGTCCTCTTTCCTCATCATGAAATACATTCGATGAACAACAGCCCATCACCAATGAATCTTTTGCTTCTTAACTTCGTCAAACTCGTGTAATTACCAGCAGGAGCTAAAAAATTCTAATTCATCCTGACTGTTACCGTCATACTCCACGGAACTTTCATTGTGTTATGTGCAATTCCATTCATTTAGGGCTGATTTGCTAAACCTTCTTTATTTACTGTAATCGGATGATTTCAAAATCTGAACTGGATTTCACTTTGAAACCAAAGTAAGCAAAAAAAAATAAAAAATGCTGCGGACTTATTTCAAATACACTACCCTCACGAGATATTAATACAACGAAAAGTAGCGCAGTCCCGACAACCACCTTACCGTTCCACCTTTTCGTATCAAAAATGAATTTTACCAAAATGTCTCAAGCATTTTATGTATCTATATGCAATGGTCTGTGATCAAACTTGAAAATTGGAACAAGAGTAAAAAATTGAATGAATTACTTCAATCCAAGTTCATCAAGTCGGAATCTACCTGAAACCTATTAAAAAAAAAATTCACCTCCAATGTACAACAGCAATTAGTAATTTATTAAAATACTTGTGTGTGATATCAACTGTTCGCCAAATTATCAGAAACAAACACCTCCAGATAAGTACAATAAAACAAATGAATTCATCACCAATTCTTTTGAAAATTTTGGATCTTTTACATTAAACATTTGTTTAAAAAAATAAGTCACCGAATCAAAACAATGTAAAGGATAAGGCTCAACAAACGCATAGTCTGGCTTATCCAACTGAAACCACTTTCCCATGAAATTCAACTGTGAAAAGATAAACACAAATGATTTTGTCAGAAAACTGATTCGTATTACAAAGTGAAGCACTGTTCTGCATTTTCTTTCATGATTTTCCAATTTGGACTATGTTCCTCTGAACAAAGCCAACTGAAATCCTGAACATGACGCCAGTTCATATTTTGTGTATCACGCTGTAAGCCAACGACGTTATACGGTGCGACTTCTATGCCATCACAGTCTTCTATTATCACAGCCCCGCGTACCTTAATTACAGCAGTAAAAATGTAATTTCAACAAATCCTTAACTTCCCCTATAAAATTTAATGATGAAATATTCCAAGCTACATTTCAAAATGCAACCAATATATTAGCGTGAGCTCAATTTTTGCTTCTTTAGCCAAATTTAATAAAATGCAATGTACATAAAATGAATCCCATGTAAGCATATAGGGAAGAAAATGGTAACGAGCAAAGTTAAATTCCGGAAATCTGAAACATACCTCAATGTAGAACAAAATTTGATGGCTATTGTGGACTCTTAATTGCTGTGCAGCGACTACAACTGTTAAATTTTCACAGTCCCGCATAAGAACAGAAGTTTTAATTGGTGCAAAAATCAGTTTGCTGTGTTTCACGCACTTTATATGCACTGCCGATGCTTTGAATGGAATACGAACCACAGAATTAGTAACATTGTTAATTACAACTTCTTCACCATCGCCACCATCCAACACTAATTCTTCATTATGCTGCAATGACTTTATTCTGATTTCTTTAGCTACCGTATTAGAATTCAAATACAAATTAACAGCTGACATAATCTAATTAAATAACAAAAAATACCGCGGACATCACTGTCACTGCTTTTTGCACCAATGGTTTAGCTGTTATCTGAGTGGAACCAAGCACATTACATTCAGCAGTTGTTGTATTCTCTACTTTTAAATTTGGACCATAATTTTTGTTGCTAAAAGAAAATTCTGAATGGTGATGAGTCAATCCGATTTGCTCCTGCATTTGGTTACGTAGTACATTCAAGGCGTGCTTTAAACGATGATATTGACGTCCAGATGGAATAAGAGGAAGAGCGGCTTCTAATTCTTGAAGTAATTCAGGCCTTGCATTCCGTTCCGTATTTATAACATGGGTAGCTTCTGCTAGCAGTCTATCAAAATCTGCTGTATCAGAGGAAGATGTTTTCATTCCAGCTCCGTTCCGTGCATGACGCGCTTCCAACCGTGCCAACATATGTCTACGCTTTTCATTGACTAAATCAGCGGATTCCTGACTACTAGTGTTTGTATCTGATTCCATTAATAAATCGAATTGAAATTTTACAGGAAATACTTTTCAAGTGCAACTAGCGAACAGTAATGTGTGAAATACAATAATACTATCCTCTGAGTACAGCAGACTATTCTAATCGAATTTTCTATGATGCGAACGCCGAGGAATCCAAGGTATTAGCACCTCCGAGAATTTACGTCCATCCACTGAAAAATTAAGGAACATTTATACACCAGGAAAAAAAATTTTGCCATTCAATTGTAAATCTTGGAGTATATCTAGCTTTTGGAAAATTGCAAAAAAAGTCAACAGTTTGTCAAATGTTCGAAGTCTTCTGGATGAAGCGAGACGTAATGTTCAATAACGGCGTCACGAGTTTTGTAATGATGTTCACGAAGAAAACCAACAACGTATCCAATGCCCCCCAAACAAGCTAAAACAACCAGACGAGGAACAAGACCTGAAAAGTTCAAAAATGCAATATCAAAATCCGAATTCACAAATGGAAGTACCGTTTGAACTAAATGTATGAATGCTTGTAAATCATGAATCGGTTAAACATTCTCGTCCTCTCGAAGATTTATACAGTTATTCATATACGTTATTTGAAACTGACTGTAAAAAAATGGTTTCCTCGACCAAGCAGCGTAGTATTTCCAGGATACCAGCCCAGTACCAACAGCAAAAAAAGCCACACCCCAACGACGCGGCCAAGTACTCGGATCAGCTAGTTTGAATGGTCGAGAATTATCGCGTAAATATGCTTCACGTCGTTGTAACTCTGCTTGATTCACAGTACTGCTTTTTAGCATTCCCTCAAATTTTATTCTTTAGTTGTTTCATTCAAATGAATAGTTACGCATAACATTTTGAACACGAAGCATGCTAATATCTTCAGAACAACTGGTAAAAACTGCGAAGATAGCACAAAAGTTGCGAAAATATTACTTATATGAGAATGTATTACATCTGAATGAAAGAGTATTGAAACAGTACAAATATTCTACCTCAAATGATAAACAATGTATTCTATTGACTGAATGGTTACAAGCATACTCTAAAGCTTGGTAGAAATTAGAATAAGTACAGTTATATGACTGGCAGTCCTACTTGATACAGCCTAGAACATCTCGAAAATAGATGCAAGAGACTCGTCCATACAACACCTAATATTTAACGATCAAAATGTGCCGGGTAGACGCCTTCTTCTCTCCATTCATCAAATTTATTCACCCAAGATGATGGACAAACATCCTTAAAAGTGTTGTAAAAGAATTTGCATGGTTTGTAGTCTTCACCCAACAAATTGGTGCATCGGTAATAATCCTGATAATAATCACTGCAGTAGCGTGCCTTCTTTATTTGCTGATAGCGAGCATCCCTCGGAGCTGTCCACAACGGACCATCAAGGGAAACCTGTTGTTTTCGATTGTATTTCCGATCGAACCAACGCGGATCATCCGGTGAACGGTTCAGGTAATCATTGGTGTCCAACTTTGCCAACCGTTCACTTAATGTCAACGGTAGCTCACCGAATTTACTTGATTCCCGTTCCACCTTCTTCCCTTCCTGTTTCTTCGTCGTCTCCATTACCTTGTCACGTGACGCCGTTTCTGTTTCCGCTGCCATCTAAACTACATATATAAAAACTTCAATATTTCCTCTACCACACTTAAATCGAACAGCAATGAAAACACCACCGGAACACGTCAATATAAACACCCAACCCCTCACGTAACGGAATTTATGAACCTTTTCAACAACACCGGAAGTTCCACATAAGAAATGAGATGAAATGCTACGCCTGCACTGCATCTAAGATCACAAGAAGAATGACACAACGTTTAATGAGAGATCGCATACGAAACGACAGTTGCGAGTTAGTGAGAGGAAGGTGATAAAGGAATCTCATTGTAGTATTGACAGAAAAGTTGGTGATTAGGAGAACAGTAGCAATATCACAGAGATCATGATTGAAGTAGGAAATTTGAGTAAAAAAAAAAAGAACTGAGAAACGGCGTTAGATGGAAATGTGTTCAAGAGAAGAAAGAAGGAAAGAGAGGGAAAGAGGACTATAGAAAGAGAGATTGCATCCATCAGGCGCGTATTCAGAATAAAAGGTCGAGAATTCCTTAGCAGGAACTCGTGGGGGGTGGTATTCCGGGAAGGGGAAAGGAGATATTCCGTCTGATGGATCTCGGATGAGATGATACACCATGAAATAAATTAGACGATTACATTCTCTAAAGGAATTTGTGTTTTTTTTTTTTGGTGCGTGTATTTATACAATAATTAACCACTGTGTTATAGGTTTCATGTGAATCATGTCTTCACTGAAACATTCATCGAAAGTTGGTCAGCGGATTCATCGTGAGCGTCCACAGGTTTGTCGCATTTGTCCGATTATGTCTTCAAGCACTGAGGTTATAGTTGCAAGTTAATACGAATTTCCTGTCTTAATAATGCCAAATAAAGGATTTTAGAACTGATTGCATGTGTTACTGAATGTTGTTTTACAATTTCGTTTTTAATAGAATGTGCGAAGGAGAGATTTTCAGCCAGAATCACGAGCTCAGTTTGGTTTATTGGAGAAGAAGAAGGATTATGTTCGACGTGCTCGAGATTATAATCGGAAGAAGGAGAAATTGCAAAGGCTGCGGCAGAAGGCACTTGATCGAAATCCAGATGAATTTCATTATCATATGATTCGAAGCCATGTTGGAGTAATTTTTGCGTATCTTTTCTTTGGCTATTTCTTTTATCGTACACTTGTTTCTATTTTGCTCGCTGGTTTCAGTTCACAATTCTGTCAAATGTGGATGAAAGAAAATTTCCATTAATGATAATTTTGTAGACGGATGGCGTACATCATGAGAATACGCCAGAACCTGATGAGGATACGTTGGTGCAAAAGAAGTTGAAGAATATGAGTGATTTGAAATATGTGAAGCACCGACTGAGCGTTGAAAATCGAGTAAGTTCATAAATTCTATGGTATTTTATTCAATCGTAGAGATAAATGTTTTCGTATGTGAAATTTATTGCTAGCGAATGCAAATTAAAAATTGTAACTAGCAGATGAAGAAGAGAAATAAAAGTTTGTATTAAGCACTAATTTGTCATATTGCATTTGCTTATCTCTATGTTTTGTTATACATTTTTTTCATATTGTTTTTTTATGTCCTATTCAGAAGATTGAAAAACTAAGATCAACTCTTCATTTCGCGGACATTGCAGTTGCAAAAAATACACACACCATTTTTGTCGACACAGAAGAAGAAGGTTTTAAATTTTCATTACTTTTTTGAGGGTGATTTTGCAGCATTAATTAAATGAGATTAGTTGACGAAAGAGATGCTTAGCAAGATTATTCATGAGTAGTTTCATTCTTCCCGCTTTGAAGAAAACGACTCATATAACTGTTAGCTCAGATATGAATAAGTGAAGGCATTGCATTGTAGATTAACATCAAACTATTTTTTTTTTTTTTTTGAGACTTACAGTCATATTCAAGAATCGATGACACTGTTGTGAGAAGAAATATGTCCTATGTGTCTCAAGTCGTGAACATTGAAAATTAATTAAACATTGTACTTACTGTCGTTTTTCACACTATAGCGCTACATTTTCATGATATCCTTTACCAGTTAGTGAGGACTTTTCAAAGCATATAATATATCTTCTAGCAAAGAAATTTGATCCCGTCCGATATTTCGATACACCGAAAGAAGTAATCGATCGGAGATATAATCGACCGCGGATTTCTACTCTTCAGCGCAGCACTGTCATAAATGCTAGGAGTAAGGATGATGTGAAGGTATATACGTACATAAGAGCTTTTTAATTTCCGTATTATGGAAGTAATAACCATATTCATGCAAATATATATACTTCTATATATACATATTGCATGGTAGTTCGTTTATAAAATCAGATCATTGATTATTTAGCAAGCAGATCACGAGCGGCAGAAGATGTACAATGAACTGCTGAAGAGGATGCAGCGTGCCAAGGAATTGAAAATCGTTGTTGAGAAATTAGAGGTTAGAAAAAATGTGGCAGAGAGCAAAGGGAAAGAACTGCGGCCCAAAAAGGTTGAATTGTTGAATCCTTCATACTTAGAGTTTTTGTTGTTTTTGCGGTTTTTCATTTTATCCACCCTCTTTCTAATTTCTGAATCATTCAGATCCTCTCAGTTAATTATAAGCTTTTCCACTATATTCCAGTTTGTTTGATGTGGTTTTTTAAACTCTATTTTTTAGGTAGCAAAGGGAAAACCGATGAAAGCACCGGTATATAAATGGATATATGAGCGAAAAAAGTAGTTATTTCCGCAGTTTTTTGTTATATTCGTATGGAATAAACTGTTAGAAGCTCGTGTTAAAATTGATTAATCAGAAGTAAAAAGGTTTCAAGAACGCATTTGCTTTTGATCCTTTTGCAATTTTTGCTGAGAGGCTGTAGCATTACATTAAGTCGAAAAAACAAAAAATTTATACATACAGCACTTCTCTCAAACTTCCCTTACTGAGTGTATTACAATTTTTTGCATTCTACCAGTACATGACTGTGTGAAATTCGTAAGATTTCGTTCTTGAAAGCAATCTTGCACGTCTTTTTGAGCGAAACAATAGTTGTTCATCCGTGAATCAATCCAGAAACATTCTACATAACATGCAATAATTGCATACCTTTCATTTTTCCGTTTCGCAAAAAAAATGCTCTAGTTTTTGTGAATGGAGAATTACAGATAATATACTGTTCTAGTTCTGGTCCGGCGGCAAAATTTTTTACAGGAAATAAGGCATTTTAAAGAAAAGTAATTATCTGCGATAATGTGCATTAACTAAATTCTGGTGTATAATTAGGGATCATTTGAGGGTGGTTTTGTCAAGTATGGTTATCTCATTCTTGAAGGCAATCTTCGATTGTAATCACAACCGGTGCACTAAGATCCGATCCACCGGATTCATTACCCGGACTTGCTGAACTGAAATGAATATAGTTGTAGAAGTTTTTGATGAGGTGTGGTATGCTTGAAGATAATTTGAGCATGCTTTCAGTAAACTGTTGTTATCCTCTAAAATCATTATCGCTGCACATAATTCTGATTCATAGTTTCAGCATCTGCATATAATACTTGACAAATGACGTAGCAAATGCAGAATAGCTTCATCTTATTCATTTTACTGTCCTCAAAAAAATTAAGGTGATTGATTGTCAGTTTAAGACAAATGTTGACCTGTTGAATAAATCAGCATTTGAATCGCCTGCTGGAATTTTCCTCATGTAAGATGAATTAGAACCCGTACTGAAACTGTTTGATGTGCGTCGCATACGCCGCATTTCTGCATAAAAGCCATCTCTCATTGATGAATATACCTATAAAACAAGTATTTTCGCTTTGAAAGAAAGGTGGGCGGTTTAACATCAATTAACACAATTGGTCATTAGCATTTGGCGGTTGTCTTTTAAACTTCAATTTTAAAATTTCAGTACCATGGTAATGAATGATGAAAATGCGGTAAGAGTTTGGTGCGCAGGATGTACAGCATTGTCTAGGAAAATGCATTCAGTTATCGTAGCATCAGCATAAGCTCCAAAAAAGTCAGGCTTAAAACCCAAAGATCGAAATTTGACATGTTTCCCACCGAATTCTTCTGCTAATCGTTGAATCTGAAATTTAAAAAAAATCTTCATAGAAACTGAGTAATGTAAATTTGATGTTTGGAAAGATCAAAATTGGGAGATCAAGAAGAAATACATTTTGAATTAGCTTAAATTTCGGCGATATATTTGTTAAGATCTGATTTGATCAATTTACATCATCAATGACTAATACTAATTTAACTGTTGCGGTTTTAATTTCGACAGCTGACAGTTTTGACAGAAAAAAAAGCAAATTGTATAGTAATTTTTGAACAAATTATTATAACAAACTTCGTCCAAGAAATTAATATTAGCAACGGCTTTCTCTAGAAGTACTTTGATCCCTTCCATAAGTTCATCTTTTTCATCGCTACTTAATTTAACATAGAAATTAGCGAAACCATTCCGTTTGTCGCATGCTCTTTGTGAAATTTTCTGACCAATACTTTCATGTGGATTTTGGAAACAACTCTGAAAATATGGCTTCGAGCCTCTTATAAAAGTTGTTTGCAAGAAAGTTTTGTTTTTCTTCAATTTTAAACTGAATTTTTGACGAAGCTTTCAATGAAGTAAACTTCGTTTCTTTTTTTTATCAGCTGTGGCTTTCACTTTTATAATATTAATTTTATTGTAATTAATTAGTTCGAAGAAACATAAATATTTCTTTGCACTGAATCAGCTTTAAATCATTAGATGCTATATCCTTTAATTAATTGCAATTTGCTTAATTATTCTAAATTACTCCTTGAATTTTATTCTTGAAGAACTTGATTCCTTTATATCGTTTTCATCAGGTTCATTCAAATATTTTACAAAAAAATTAATTATTAACTTCAATATTCCCTCAGGAAACTATTTTAATTGAATGGATTGATTTTATTAAAAAATTTGCACCAAACTTTCATATTTCATCTTTTTTTCTCTCATTCTATTCTTTTCCTCACATTCTCTTATCAATAGCTTTAATTTATTCTGAAATTAATTTTCCATTCACGTGAAAAAATTCCTGAAAATTAAAAAAACTTACGTATCCTTTTCGAGAGCAGAATTTTCGCAAAGTATCATTTCGAAGTTGTTTTAAAATTTCATAAATTTCTGGTGTAACACATTAATGACCTTCATTGTTCAGCCTTGCAGTTGCAGTATTACCAGTGTCATTTTCCAGAAATAACCTCACAAATCTCATTCATGTCATTACTAAAACTCTTTTCCTTCCACTCAAATGCGTGGGAGACCTGCTGAGTGGTTGCTACTTTCGGGATTAGAAAGGTCGGTAACTTTCTTGATAAGCAAGTACATAGATCGTTTGAAATGCTAATTATTACTTTCAAATCCTGAAATTATCATGAAAGGTGATACCTGAATAAGGTTTCGGTCTCGCATCGAAATTGGATGTTTCTGCTTTGTAATACTACGTGAACTTGTTGTGCTTGA
The DNA here is from genome assembly GCA_013365335.1 of Madathamugadia hiepei. NCBI lineage: Eukaryota > Metazoa > Nematoda > Chromadorea > Rhabditida > Onchocercidae > Madathamugadia > Madathamugadia hiepei. The sequence goes on along the minus strand of JABVXS010001392.1, from coordinate 206 downwards.
CGAACGACTCCGATCATTGCTCAGTTCTACTGAAGGTCTTGGAGAATTTATCGGTCGGTAATCAGAGCCTAGAAACTATCTTAATTAATTAAGAAATACAGGTTGATGTGATCTTTTAGGTTTCAAATTGGATTTCATATTATTTTTTTTTTTCCTTAGCGTTTGTCCCGCTTGGTCGCAGGGTCCGCTTTCTGTGGAGCATTGTC
>JABVXS010001390.1:0-15303 GCA_013365335.1 Madathamugadia hiepei | reverse complement strand
CATTTCAAAAGCGTTCATTTTGCTTCTGTCCTGTTTCCTCATTGTCCAGCTTTCACAACCATAGGTGACAACAGAGAAGATAAGACTGTTTGCTTAACTACCTGCTTAACTTTCCCAATTGCATGAATGTTTCCTGAAAGTAGCTCAATACTTGTGGTACCAGAAAAGGCACTATTATCTTTATTTCATTTTGCTGAAACAAAAATACAGCAACAGATGTTACAAATCTGGAATTAATATCACATATATCACTAGTGGAACACTTCCCAAGCGTTTAGGACTGCGTGATGATGTATCGGCGAAGGATGCGAGCAGATCCCAGTAAGGTGGCCTTTTGCAGCTGACTGGCTGATGGTGATTTTGTTGACTCCAATTGTTTCTAAGTGCTTGCTTAGATCCTTGGACACAGTACCCAGTGTGCCGATTACCACTGGGATCACTTGTACCGGCTTATGCCAGATTCTCTGTAGTTCAATTCTTAGGTCCTGATATCGAGTGATTTTCTCCAGTTCTTTCTCATTAATTCGACTGTCACCCGGTATAGCAATATCTATGATCCACACTTTTTCTTTTTTATTATTATTATTATTCGTCACTTTTTTACATTCAGAAGAATCTTCATAAGTTTGAATGACACTTAAAAACGAGTTTCGTTTAACTCGTTCATTCGGTCATTAAAACAAAAAAAATCAATAACCAGTTTGAAAGTAATAAACATCTTACTCATTAACTTATTTTTCTTTCTTCAATTTTTTCATTTCTCTGCAATGAAAGTAATGAATTTTTTTTCCTTTTTTGTAATTTCAAAAATCATAATCAGATCGGAAATTTGCACGTACACCTCCATTCTTTGAAACGAATAAAAAATGTAATTTCGCTTATTTTCTTAGTTTTCAGTTTTTTTTTTGCAAAACTTTGAAAAATATTTTAATGTTTCAAGATTTTCGAATTCAAAAACAAAATAAAAAAATTTACGAATTTTACACGTTTTAATCTGGTGAATTAGTCACTTTTAGTCAGTTAAACTGGTATCTTTTGGTAAATCAAATGACAATTGTCGTCAATTTGAATTTTTTACTGCCAGACAATTCTATTAATAAAGTTCGGGACAATTTGTATGAAGCAAAAGTAAGATAATTAGTGATAGGAAATTGATGACGTCAGATTGGGTTGAGACAGTCGATACGGTCGATTAGAGAATGAATGTTTGGGGATAATTGCTTGGGTTATATATGGAATAATTTCACATCATTGCATTACAGCATTCTCCCTGGCAGTTACGAAACAAAGGATTTTCAATTTTTGAAACAAAGATTGCATTTTTTTTTTGTAATTAGCACGGCATCAGATTGTGTGAACAATGAATTTTTTTTTTCGCAATTAACAAGACTTACAATTTGTGTGCTCTCAACATTTACATTAGCACTTGCAGGCAGACAGAGGCTTTGTTGCGCACTTAGAATTTTTTTGTCAAAAAAGGATTTCGCAATTGGTGACTAACTGACTGACTCATAGCATTTTCGTTTTTCGCAATTGGTGACTAACTGACTGACTCATAGTATTTTCGTTTTTCGCAATTGGTGACTAACTGACTGACTCATAGCATTTTCGTTTTTCACAACAATGAGATAAATTTGCAGTTTGATAATTGTCATGGCAAAATTGAACATTGAAATTTTCTTTTTCTACCGCTGACCCAAAGAACTGCTAGCTGTTAATCGACCACATGGATTTAGTTCCATTTTTCAGCACTTCTTTACCGGTATAATCGAACTTAAGTAATGAAATTAGATTTGGGGGGGCACTTTATTCAGTTTCTATTTGCCAGGTAAAGACCTAATTAAATACTAAATTTCGTGAACTTTCGTTGTATATTCAAATTTTGTTACGTTCAAGATATTTGAATGCTTAAGGGGGAAAAAATACATATAAATTCCATTTAACAGGTTGATTTTGCCGGTCTTTTTCTTTGATGTATTTCAACAAATTTTCACATTCTATCCTACAAAAATTGCATTTGTTATCAAAATGAAATTGTTTGAATTTCATTTCACATCTGTTAGCAGCAAATCTAAGGGGGGGGGGGGGGTTTTGATAATTCATTTTGCAGTTTAACAGCAGATGAAAGTTTCCATTCAAAAGTTGCTCACATTAAAATTTATCGATTGATGTGTGAGAGAAAATATTCAAAATAGCTAGAGCATATCATCATCCGATTTGTTTTAATTATATAAATCAATTAGCATCAATTACAAAATGAATGTGATAAAAATTATTTGAAGATAAAATGATTGAAATCAATTAATTCTATTCAATTTAAATATTTAATTTTTGTAAAAAATAAATTTAATCTTTTCATTTGTCATTTTTAATTTGAAAAATCATCATTAATTTCCGAATTCATTTTTTCCATTTCTTGGAATATTTTCATTTTAATAATTATTATTTTTTAATATAAAATAACAAACATCATTATATAAATGAAAAACAAAAAAGAAAAATTTTTGCAAATTTGAAAATTATTTTTTATTTTAAAATTTCATTATTTCAAAAAAAAAAAAAAAATGAAAGAAGAGAATTCGATTTTCCAAACAAATCTTTGTTTGCTACCCTTATAGTTCTCAACTTTTCCTTCTGTTCTTCCGCCGTTCATCTCGTTAATTAATTTTTTTCTTTGACCAAAATCATTTGTTTTGTTTTTGTGTGAAATATTTTATGAAATAATTAAAAACAAATTTGAATGCAATTTTAGTAGCAAATTATAAAATGTTTTATCATAGAGGCTGAAATGAATTATAATGGTTTCAATGATTATTGTCGAGCATTATATTTAAATTCATTCTCATTGAATCTGTATGGGATATTTTGATGCTTTCTTAATTAAGATTAATTGAAGTTTTTTTTTTTTTTCAACTTCTGCATTAGAATAAATGTAGATATTTATGGGAACATTTTACACTTCTTCTCATCGTCCATTTTTCAATGTAAAAATTTTGTGTAAAATTTCTCCTTATCAATGGAAACAATAATGAAATGCGCCAAAAATTGGAAGCAAAATGTTGAAATATTACAAAAAAGAAAAAGTTAAAAAAAAAAATCGAAATGAGGAAAATTTCGAATGTTTATTTATGGAATTAAAATTTAGATTAGCGATCATTAAAAGAAATGAAAGTAAACAAATTGAAAAGAATAAAGGTCAAAACAGGTTTTGTCTTACCTGACGAAATAAAGCTTATATTTAATGAGCAATACATTTTGTGCGAAAATCGCATCCATCAATTGTAAACAGGTTTTTTGATGAAATGACGACAACCACGACAACGACAAGGACGTCGACGATCATTGAATTCAACTTGGTAATATTTTCAGGAATTGCGACGACATTTACCCATTTACTTTTGCCTTCCTTATTACTTTCAAATAAAGCTAATTTTTTTTATTTTAATTTTTTGGATTAAAAAAAAACTTGAACAAATAAGGTTGAAAAAAGATTTAATTTTTGTAATGAAATAAATCTTTATAATTTTACTATTCGCAAAACTAAAAATAACCTTTTGGAATATATGTTTTATGTCAAATATAAGGAAAAATGGTTAACAATTTTTTTTTTCTTTTGGAGAATTCCATAATTTTTTTTTAAATTATAAAACAAATTTCAATTCAATTTTTTTAAATCTTTTTGCTTACAATCTTCTTCGTCTTCTTAGCGTTTGTCCCACACGTAGTTTGTAGGGTCCGCTATTGTAGAGTGTCGTCTGCACATCACAGTTCTATGCTTCGTCCATAAGCCAGAAACCCTTGTTCATCATGATTCGCATATACCAGATCTTGTCCATGCATGTCATCGTTGGAGTACACCCTAGTATTCATGCGACTGCGACTAGATTTACCCCCACCGACCCGTCGCTAATGTCTGTCGTCGGAAACCGACCGCTTACGATCGAAATCATTGGTTAATTATTATTATTATTGCTGATAGTTTGAAAAAAAAAAAACAAAAAATTTCAGAAATTTAAAAATGTCAAAAAGTAACGACAATGTATCATCATCAGCATCATCATCATCATCATCATCAGTGGAAATTATAATTAATCTAAAAATCCTTACAATTGTTGGAGCATTATTACCTTGTGTAGGATGTTACCTGTGTATTGTATATACATATCTTTTCGAATTTCATCGAGTCCAGCAATCAATCATACCTGTATGTCCTGGCACTGAGAAGTAATAGAAAATTCTACCTTGAAAAATAATTTCTTAACTTTTCAGCAGCAGCAGCAGCAAAAAAAAAAACCTCAAGTATTTGGTTAATTTTTGACTTTTTTTAAAATAATTAACAAATTTCTTGCAAAAAAAAAATTTTTGTTGTTTAATTTTGAAATATTTCAGTGTATTAACACCAATAAGTTATATTATTGGTATATGGGAACCAACTCGCACAATATGGTTTTGCGTGATGTTCATTAATTTCCCTGCTCGATTATTAATTCCTATTGTAAGTTTTGAAATTAAAATTTAATTTTTTTTTCCAAGTGATTTACTTTAATTTTTTTTAAAAAATATAAATAAATAACAAAAAAAATATTGATTTTTTTCCAATTAAAATGAAACAATTTACACTCACCAAAAAATGCTCTTGATGGGATTCCTTGGGGAAGATGAAAGCGAAAAGACGTAAGCAAGTCACGGTTCGTCGCCTAACCAGCGAGCGAGTGACTTGAAGACAAATGGTTAAAAATCACTTCTTTCCGAGCAAACTGGAAAGAAGTTGTGACAAAAGGGTGGACATAAGAAAACTCGTTGAGATATCGACTGAATAGTTTTATTTTTGTTTTTTTTTTTAATATTTAAATTAATAAATTATTTTGATAAAAGCTTTATGGTTTCACATTTTTTTTGTTGTTGTAATAATTAAAGAAATTCGATTAAAAAAAAAACAAAGGAACAGTGATAATTAAAGGAAAAAAAAAGGTTAACATCGATAATTTTAAATTTTAAGAAGTTTTTTTTTTTTCTGAAAAATCTTTTTGATATTGAAATTTTGAAGCTCAAAAAATGCAAAGCAAAATTTTAGTATTATAATTTTCTCTACAAAAAGAACGACACAATATATGCAACTTGTTGGTGGTACAAATTCCTCAATCAATTCCACATGCTTACATTATTTTTGGAACCAGTTGCTCTTGTTGTCATTACAATATTCAATGTTGATTCGTCATTTTGTAAGTTTTATCCATTTTTAACAAATTATAAATTTCTTTTGAAATTTCAACAAATTGAATTGATTACAAATTGAACTGAATCCTAATATATTACTAGCAGAAGCTTGCTTATATTTACATTTATTGATCGTAAAAAAAAGTCTTCGCGAATTTTTAGATATTTTTTTTTTTGGGTAAATAATAGTTGAGAATTTTAGAAACCTAAATTACTTCACTTCACAACAAGGTTGAATAAAATAATTTATCAATTTATCGAAAATTTTCAAAAGTTTTTAATTGATTTTATCAATGTATCATTTGGGTTTTAAATGAAATTAAAAATTTTATTCAGAATCATAACTTCTAGATAAACAATCAAAACCAATCATAGAATATAATGATTCTTCAAAATGATAACTTAGCTTTAAAAAAAACAAAACAAAAAAAATCTATTTAACAGATATTCATGCGGTAGCATTTGGCGTATGGCTTGTAACAATTTGTTTAAATATGTTTACTTCAAGTATACTATGTTACTTCTCCGGTAACACTAAAAATCCCGATTATGTAAGTTGTATTTGTGGAAATTTTAATGAAAAAAATTGTTGAATAAAGTTAGTAATGAGCAGTAAAGTAATGTTAAAGTTATATGATATTCCGGAAAACCTTCATACAATTGGATAACCCTCATTTTTTTCTTTCCTTAGCGTTTGTCCCGCTAGATTGCACGGTCCGCTACTGCGGAGCATTGTCTTCGTGCGTTCAGCTCCATAGATTCAAGTTGTTGTGTTTCATTTCCCTTGTCATATTAACCGTTGGACTGAAGGCGATCTCTTTACCTTTTCATCTTATCTGATTTCTGTTGTAATTTTTGTCCATTTCATCCAGGTTTTAGCTATTTTTACTGAGTAGAATTCCTCTTTCATACCGCCATTGTCGGAGTTTGTTGAGCCAAGGTTTTAGAAATTGTTGCACCTCATTCTTCGTGCGACACTCTTCGCCCGACCGACCCGTCGTCTAAGGTCTTTCGTCTGTGATAGCATATCTGGGGATTGAACCCTTGCATGTTTATCTTATCAGCCCCTCAATCTGCATATTAATCCATTACACCATGAATCCGCACTGGGATAACTTTCATGTGCCGGGATAATTCCGGAAAATCGTCATGTATCGAGAGCAAAGGAATTTTGCTCAGATTTTTAACAATAAACTTTAAAGCTAATGATCGAATTCGCAAAATATAAGTAAATTTCATATTCCTTAGTTTTTACTAAAATTTAATTACAGCCTATCTGGTTATTTTATCTAAAATTGGCATTATGTGGTACGGCAATTCTGTTATCCCTTTCAATGTCTTATACTTATCCCTACGCAGTCTCAAAATGTCACCAACCAAGTAAGACATTTAATTTGTTTTAATTTTTATTTAATCGATAAATCAGAATTTTGATTTCTTAGTTCTATCATTTTTTTTGGGCAAAATTTTCAAATTTTTTAAATTATATGTGAAACTGTATTAATTAGACACTTAGTTGCAATTAAATACAATTCAATTAACTAATTAGGTGTGTATTTCAAATTAATTCTGTTAATTGTTAAAATAGCAACAACTTCCCCATACTAATGATTCGTTCTTTTCCCTTAGCATTGACGTATCAGATTTAACGTTTATTAAAAATTTTTTGAACCATAATTTCATAATCCTTTATGTAGCTTAAAAGCAATTTTGATTCACTAAAGCATTCATTAGAAAAATTCTACAAATTAGATCAGATCAAATCAAATCAGGTCAATAGGTGGAATTTATGAACTTTATTTCTTCATTGCAGCATATGTGTTTTTCTCAATAACCGAATATACGTTGGTACTGATTAATTCGCTATTTTATTGTCTTATTTATTGGGATTGTTCGAATGTATCTCTCAGATTAACGGGTAACTAATGCAATGATGCGTGAAAATAAACAACAACAACAACAACACAATCACAAACTTCTTGTGTTACGTGAAATTTTGCTGTTACAGGAATATCCATTAAATGATTTATTTAGTTCATAATTTTTGCTAAATGCAAAAATTCAAAGATTTCAGAAATTCAACAAAATCACCATTAAACTATTTTGCTCATTTTTGTCAAGAATGAAGGTGAAACAGTAAATTATACAACTTCGTCAGAAACAGTATTTTTTGATTTTGAAAATTACAACTTAAATCTAAGGCCACGTTGAACAGCGATACCAAAGAGTGGAGATTTCAAAATTTCCGCTTGTGTTCTGTCCGGCTTTTGTTGAGCTTACAGAACAGTTTCATGAAAGGTTTCAAACTTTGAAAGGATTGAATAATCAATCTTACCGTCAAACAATTTTTTTTTCTAATTTCACGTCTCTTATATTTTAAACGTTAATTTATACTAAATAATTACACCATTTAATCAATGAATACTATATTTAAGCGATGGAAAATTGGTCATTGAAATAAATACCGGTATTTGTGATTGCAATTAAGAAAAGGAGTTGACAGCGCTTTGTGCTATAAAAATAACTTGATTCTCTGCGATCGAACACTCCTTGTGTTTAGTATTCATTCTTGTTTCTATCATTAGAAAATTAATTGCAATTTGATTGAATTATAAGATAATACTTCAGTGATAACTCATTAGTTATTGGTCATCGTACTTGTCGCATTTGTCTTACCAATCAGGGATAAACTTATTGTAAAAAGAAAAATTGGCACTTGAAGTTTCAGGTGAAGTTAATGATAACAGAAAATAGAATTTTTCTAACGAATGCTTTAGTGAATATTTATACGTTCCTAGAAAAAATGAAATTCGCTATGAATGTCGTCGTGCAGAAAACGTGCGATTTATGAAAAAAGATGCTGCGAATATTTGGTCCAGTAAACAAGAGGAAGTGGCAATAGCATCGATTTCTAAAAACAATGAATGTTGAAACGATGTTGGAGAATACACAATATAAATACTACAGCACAAACTGCTCTCAAAACAGTTTGTTTCCAAGTTTGAGCAATTTTGACCAATTGCAAATAATCGATCTTTCTTACTAAAGCATAAATGATTTGTTAAATCATTTAAAGCACTGATTGCTAAAAAAAAACGATTGAAATATTCACTGGATTTTTAGCGGAATGTTTTGACTATTGGTCATATAGTGGTTTGCAGGAAAATTGATTGGTTCATCCATCGACCATTAGCGATTAATGATGCTTTCATGATTGTCGCGAAATTTATTTCTTGAATTCTCGGCAATAAAACTGCTTCATGCTTATTAGGAAGTCTAGAAATTGATGGATTCATTTTTGAACAGATCGCCAAATCATTCGAACACCTAGAACATTTTGGGCTAATTAAAACAATGGTAAACAATACAAGCGTAATTATCAATAGCATTAAACATAATGGCATGCAAGAATAGAAAGGGAGACCTCCGCAGAGCTGGTTACGGGCCGAAGAACCGGAAGTGTTAAATGGTTAGAAATGTTAAAGGAAATGGTAAACACGATGGTGGACTGCTCAAAAGATGAACGATTGAAACAAAGAAACATGCGTGTGGGCCCGCACGGAGACTAATGATAATGCATCGCTAGCTGCCACGAGGTGTAAAGACGGTAATGCATTGCATGCGTGAGTGATCGGACAAAGGAATGTAACACTATTAGGACGTGCATAGAATTATGAGCAGATAAGAAGCTCATCAGTTGAGCATAAAAGAATATCTTTTGCGTAATAAGTCCTTTATTTGGATTTGATCGTTTGCATATATCCCCCCCCCCCCTGATTTATCCGTCAAATGGTGACCATTCTACAAGTTAATGAGAAAGTGAGCTTTGGAGATCAAATTAATTTATAAACACTTTGTGGAAGCGTTGGACAATGTTTCTGGAGCTTCGAACGTGCAAAACGTAAAGATGGACAGTACACAGCAGAGGAAGCTAGTCCTCGCGTCCGTCTCGCACTTTGTAGCCAACATCCTATCCATTACCTCTAGCGAGGCGACCTAACAGTCGTTAGCGGTGAGGCATTACTGCCGCACTAACCCTTCAACCTCAACTAAAGGTACATTTGTGAATAGCCACATTCAACATTGACAGATTTTGCCAATCCAACCATAAATTTTCATCAGGAATACTCACAGGACTTAATTGTCAGTGATATCCATTAATATAGCCCCAGTGAACTTAAAAATTTTCGTTAACTGTGTAGCACCACATCTGCATAAGGTAAACCGATGATTTCGTATAAAGATGTTGAAAATGCTTGAAAAGTCAAAAAATGCTAACTGGTTGTTAACATAAGGCTTGAGTTATTGATAACATATAAAATGCTATTGAAAGCTTTACGTGAGCTTTTGAGGTGTAAGTGCAAAGTACTGAAATTGATGATCATTGATACTGGCGAAGTAGATGCTGAACTACTTGCGAGATCCATTATGTTACTGCTGAAAACAACGCTCTGTAATCTGAAATGGAGTACTTCGATGTACCATATCATATCGTTTAACCTTCCAATCAGGTAGTCCAAAACACGATAATTTTGTACAAATGCTTGAAACTAAAGTTCACGGAGTATTATTATATTTTTCTACCGAAATAATTCCAATTTTTCATTCAAAGTGTGTAAGATTGTAGGAATGGGAATTAAAAATTACGAACAATTTGTTCTCAAAGGTCTTACAAGGTCAAATTAAAATTTTTTAACAACAATCCAAATGAAAAAAAAGGCAACGCTGCTGACATTGCTGAGGTATTGATTGTTATACACGGTTAGAAACAATTTGTCAAAAAACAGAAAGTGCAAAGTTTGCAACATTTTTTTAACAGATACACGCAGTCATACAACATTTCATCGATAAATTTGCTAATTTGGCAAGCAAAAAAAAAATTTATTTTTTTAACTTAAAAATAAGGAAAAAGAGGAAGAAGCTAAACGTATTAGCAAGCTTATCAAACTAATTATTTATCGGGATTTGAAGGAATTAGTGAGAAAGTTCTGGATGAAGGAAAGTTCAATATGACGATGAGCATTTCGATGGATGACGTAGTTGGTAGTAGAATTTTCGAAATATTTCCATGTGTAGAGGTTTGCGTAGACTAAGCTGTCTGTTTCCATGCTTTTTACATTTTTTTCCATGTTAGCATTTGTCGCACTTCGTTGGTTTGCTATTTTGGAGCGTGTTCTCTCCATACTTCACGGTTCTACGCTATGGCAATTGTTAATCCAGCAATTCTTAGATCTCCAGTTGACATGTTCTTACACCGTTTTCTTGGTCTTCCTCCGGGTAGTTTTCCTTCTATTTCTATTTGAAGTCCTATCTTGGGAAGCTTCTGTGCATCGGCTTGCAGGGAGTGAGTGACCATACCATTTGAGGCGTAACTCTCGGAGTTTTTCAATGTTGGGAGCTATCCCCGTATCGAGGTATAATGTCGTCATTCTTTAAATGTGCCAACCTTGTCATCCCCGACATCCACTGTAGCATTTTTGTCTCCATAGAAGCAATTTTGTATTCCCATTCTCTTGTTATTGGCCAGCATTGGGTCCGATTTCCATGCTTTCTACATAAAATCAAAAATTGAGTTTTTCTAATTGTATTTATTTATTTTTTTCTATTTGAATTTTTCCACTTTCAGATTGCCAACTTGCAACCTGAACCAAAATAATGCAGTCATTTAAATCTTCTCGCAAGTAAATGAGGCATGAAGGATAATAGGTGATAGCATTTTCATTCCATCAACGTTTTATCGTATCGATCCGACGGCGTGCTTGTATACCACATGGCAGGATATTTCAGAGAGGGGTCAAATGTTGAATGCTTCTTTCACATCCACATTGTCGATCGGTTATTATAAATTTTAATTTTTGAACAAAAGTTTGTTAATACAAATTAAATACATTTGTGATTCAGGTCTTTTTTTCTGCTTTTTCGGGATCATCGTTTTTTTTTGAAAAATTTAATTATTGTTATTGTTCCTCCTTGTACCATAAATTCTTAAGAAAATGATAACAGAGAGAGAGAGAGAGAAAGAAGAAAGTGGAAAGGAGTTTGTGACAGGATATGTTCTGTTCGTGTGTGGTCTGTTCGATCCCATACTTTCTTTCCTTTATTCCATCCGACATAGCGCATTCAATAAATATTTTCCAGACTTTTTTTTTTTGCGAAATAAATTTCTTGCATTCTCAATTTTCCTTATTTGTTTGTTAAAAAAATTGAGCTTTTTCATTTGCAAAAAAAAGAAAAAAATGATGCAATAAAGAATTATTCATTTTAGCAAAAATTTTTGAATAATTCAAAAATAGTTTATTTTGTAGGACACAACTCCAAGACAAATGCAAACTTATCAGTAATGATAAGCGATCTTATCATTGTGAATTAGCAAGGAAGTAATTCAATGATAGATAATGAAATTCGGAAGTTTTTTTTTTGTGGTTTCATTTCGAATGAAACGACCGGAAAGCAAGCATGATTTTTTTTATCGCTAATGATAAGCAAACCTATCGCATCATGAATGAATTAGAGGGGAAGTAATTCAGTGATAGTAGACAAGGAATTTCCGGGGGGGAGGGAAGGGTTTTCTCACAGTGTAAATCATATCCAATTGTTTGACAGGAAAATGCCGAATATTATAGGCCTAGTTCATTCCAATTTCAATCATAGTATCAGTTTTAATTTCAGTTTCCATTATAGGTTTGGAACTTTCACTTTCATTATAAGATCAGTCAATTTCAGTCTCCGTTATGGATCCAGTTAATTTCAGTTTCCGTTCGAGACCCGGTACATCCCAATTTCCCAAATGCATGGACTTTTCCTGATGGATGGATTAACTTGAGCAGTTCTTTTTTTTTTTTTTTAGATTATTTTGTTCTCATAAAATTTTAGCCTTATTTTTGCCACGCCTTTTTTTTTCTTTTTCCCTTTCAATAAATTAAGAAACAAAAATTTTCTGAAACAATTCCTATCTGCAGAAGTTTAATAAAATGGAGAATAATTTTAAAAGTATTTTTGTGTATGAATTGATTTTATAAGAAGTATTTAATCATGTTGTGATGTAAAAATTTTTTTTATAAAATTTTCAAATTTTCAATTAAGAGCATTTTAGTAATGGGCTGGAAGAAGTAGCTGCTGATGGATTCACAAAACAATTCTTGCAAAATACTTGGTTAAAATTTAAAAAAAAAAAATGAAAAATGTCATCATAAAACAGCAAAAATAGTTCCGTTGATCAACCTACCGTAGTTTTGTTGCGATTTCGTTTTTTTTTTTGAGTTAAAAAGTTTTTTTTTTGCAGGTGATAAATACTGTAATTGTTACTTGTATGATTCCTGGAATTTGAAAATGCAATTTAATCCGATGATTGTAGTTTGGGAATAAAAAAAAATGGAATAAACGGATTGATAGAAGAGATGTTATTGCCTGGAAAAACGTACATGCATATATAATACATTTATGAATCCGTTCAAATTTGTTGGAGCCAAAATTGAAGAAAAATAAATAAATATTTCTATATAATTGGGTTGAAGGGGTGAAGGGAAGAGAGGGTAGAAAGAGATGATGAAAGAGAGAATGTTTTTTTTTTTTAGGTGTAAGGTAACAGAAACGTTGAAATTACTGATTCTATCGGTGACACATCGGGTAACAATTGAAGTGATCGCTGTGGTTGTTTTTTTGAGAGTCAGCCCTATTCCTGTCAGTAATACTTTTAAAATCTTCAACAATAGATATATACAGGTATGATTGATTAATTATATCCATCAAGGTTGGTAATTTTTATTCATTGTGCAATGCTTTTGCATTAATTGAAGGGTTAGGTGGGGGGTTTTTTTTTTGGTAAAGATATATAAATGATGATTACCGTCATCATCAATGCCAAAGACTGTACAATACTTCCAAATGTTGAACGTCGTGTGGGGCCTTCAACATTCATTTTAGACCAAACATTTTTTTTGAAAAAGAAAAGGAAAGGAAAGGGAAGAACACGATCTTGCATACATAAATCAGAGAATGTATATAAACATAGAAATACGACAAAAATGCGAAATGAAGTGATAAAAAATGTTAAAGGCCGAGATGAAGTGGAAGGAAGGATACGGAAGTGAACCTTTTTAACGAATACCTTTTTCATGCCGACAGATAGATGGATGGATATCTAAGCGAAACAAAAGAAAAAGAACAGAAAGCAAAAGGCTTTCCCTTTGAAAGGCCACACACACATACACCGATATAAATTTATATTGTTAAATGAAAAGAAATGTTGGGAAATTTTTTTTTTTTTTACAAAAGGCATTTAACTTTTAATCAATTACATTTGCTTTTTGCAGCAGAAATGATGAAATATCCTCGTCGTTGATATGTGAAAGAAGCTTTACTTCAATAATTTCTAACAATTATTTTAAAGGTACCCTTATACTGCATACCTGAACTGTCGAAGTTCATAATGCGCCATGAAAGAGCGCCCAATTGATCATTTCAACCATTTCAGCAGTACCTCATCCATCCATCCATCCATCCATTCTTCTTCAATCCATTAAATATTTCAGATATCAGTTTAATCAAATTTTCAAAAATACCCAGAAAATGAACGATACAAACGGTCGTACTTGTCCATCCATTACGGTAAAAGTGATTGCAGAAAACAGTTTTTTTCTTTTTTTTTAATTTGTGTAGCAGACATTTTCATTTCAGTGCTTGACACTGGAATCCAGTGTTTTTTTTTTTTTGTTAATTTCATCGAAAATATTGTATATTGCGCTTTGTTTACGATCAATTTTCCTGGATCCCAGTATCTGGGATACAATGACTTTGTTTGATTCAATGTAGTTGAAATAAGTCCTACAAGCTTTACAGGCGGTACAAAAGAAAAATTAAAAGGCTTCGATATTAGCGTGCAGGAAATTATCGATAGCCTTGGCAAATTTAGCTTATAGTTGGACTTTTGACATCTCACAGTTTTTTTTTTTTTAGTGGGACAATTATTTAATACTTTTCCAGCAAAAAAAAAAAATTTACTTTTTCTCATTCTCAACTATAATCCTTGGATGGTTTCTTGTTCTCATTACTAGTAAAAACTTCTCCCATTTAATCTTATCTCAAGTGTTAATTGCAAATTGGAGCTTCATTTGGCTTTGTTGGTGCTGCTCATATAAGTAGCACCTGTTTTCCTCTTGCCCAATTTGGGCTTTTTTTTTTTACAATAAATATACTCTGTAAGATTGTCAATTCTTAAGAATGCACTCGATGGTAATGAAAAATGACAAATTGTAGGATAAAGAAAGGAGGTAGGAGCAGGGAGAAGAATTGAAAATTAGCTACCCGAATAGGAGGTATGAGCATGCAATGGATATTTTCAATTTGATTAATGAAAATTTTGGAAGAATTAGAATGCGAAAAAGTTGTTAACAAGCGCTACCTTGTAATGCTAGAAAATTTGGAACATTTCAAATATTCTAAATTAAACGCTTCAAGGTTAATTTTTCCTCCTAACCGCTCAAAAGATTATTTCATGCTTTTACTCTCTACATGCAAATTTCATTCATTCATTCATTTTTATAAAAATACATTTTGTTTCACTCAAAAATAAAACATCAAAACAACGTCTCATTTTTTTTTGAATATGCAAAATAACAAAAACAATTTTTTTCACTAAATTATCAAAATTATTGTATTACAGAAAAGTTGGAAACAAATTTTTCTTTACTTCCTTCAAAATTTCTTTGTAATCATTGTTTTTTTTTTTTTGTTTGCTTCTAAAATTAAAAATTTCTGGTTTGTGAAAAAGTAATTAATTGTACAAGCTTGATACATTTCTGTTTAAGATGCCGGAGGCAAAACAATGATTCTGTTTGAAAAAATGAATTTTAATTTGAATTTTTTTTTTGGAAAACAAAAGATAACAGTGAATTATGTATGGGATGATTGAATGAATGTGTGGATATGATTATGTGCAAAAATTTTTGAAAAAGATAATTAAGAATGTAGAATATTTTAATTATGTTAGTGAATGATGCAAATGTTTGGTGGTTTGATTTTTTTTTTCTGGACTTTTTTTTTTCCTTAGCGGACCCTGCAACCAAGCGGGACAAACGCTAAGGAAAA
>JABVXS010001389.1:0-15314 GCA_013365335.1 Madathamugadia hiepei | reverse complement strand
CCTGACTTCATCTGCTGCAAAAGTTCAGCCACCTTACCCAAACTGATAGCTGGAAACCATTTCTTGCTGACAGTACTTCCGTGTAACTGCACATATAAAGTATCCAGTATCTAAAATATATTGCTTCCAAAAAGTTCAATTTGTCCTTAATTTTTATTTTGAAATGAAATCTCCTGATTTTTGCATCTCTGTAGAACATATGAATTTCTGACATCTTGAAAATCTTACCATCGTGAGAATATTTGGAGATACTTCAACAGAAACAAATGAAATGACTGTTTTTTTTAACTGCACATATATTTTTACATATACTTAAAAAAAACAAACTGTGAAGAAAAGCATAAAAAAAACCAAGGATGAAAATGAAAGGACAAATGAAAAAAGAAGAAGCAACTCACTCGGACTACATCTTCTTCATTCCCTTTGTTATTAAATTTTCTTAAAGCATCTGTAATAGTGTCCAGTGTTGTGCTGGGTAAATTCGGCAATTCACATATCACCTTCGCAAGGCATTCCAATGGAACTAATGAGATTTCGCAGCAGCTCACTATAAAGTTACGCTCTAGAAAGCTAAAATTTTGGCAATAGGAATTTTCAAAAGTTTCAAACAGAAATAACTTGTGATATCAGGATTTAATAAATTTTTGAGTTAATCATTACTATGCACTTATAAATCCACAAAAAAATTGAGAACAGAAATCATCATGCTTGTACTGTACTATATAACATCGCAGAAACTTCATAAATCTTTAACCAAGATCCACTTAATCATCATAAAAATGCTTTTTTTGACAGTCAGAAATCCGAAAATTAATACATTCGTACTGTGAAAATAATCCAAAATAAAAAACGAACCTGCAAGACGTAGGAGCACTTCACCAAGGTTCTTCGTATATTCTGAAGGTAACGTGACCAAACCTCCAAAATCTATGTATATACAAAGAAATTGGAATGTTGATATTATCATTTTCTTCAAATCCTCCGAGCTTTCTTCACAATTATAGTAATACTCACATGTATAAATTGCAGATTCCCTCAGTGTCCCAGACAAAATTGTAGCCCTGAAAATTTTCATGCAAAGCTGTTGCATATGTTTTGCAACTAAAAATTTTTTAAAAAATACATCTTCATATGGGAAAAACAAAACTCTGAAATTATCCAAGACGATAAACCGAAATGATGCTTCTTATAATAATAATTATAATAATAAATGGTCACGGAATTAAAAATCTATGCAAATTTGTTTATAATCATCAACCAACGAAAAACCTACTTATCATCTGACAAAATATTGGCGCATTCACCGTAGTGTGAAAAGTGACAATGAAGACGACCATGAACAAATGCTTCCTTTATAGATGTCTGCAAATGAGTTACTTTAGATTTTTATATTAATCACATTAGAATAATATATTGTCTTCGACAGTATCAACTGTGCTTAATACCTATACCTGCTGAGAAAAAAGCTCAACTCTGAAACATATAGTATCGATATCTAAACGGAGAAAAAGGATCTCTGAGAATATAATTTTCGTTGGGAAGTGATGAAAATCGCTAAAACATAGAAACCTACCATTTAATAACTAATTGAAATACGAGGATTTACAAATAGATCGTCTCAAATGTTTGAAAAAAACAAAAACAAAACTCAGCTACCTGTCTGCGGAAGACTTCTCCCAATCGAATGGAAGACATAGAAGACAGTAACAATAAAAAATCCGGGTCACTTTCAAACCATTGACTACCAATCAAAGAAGCCAATTCATCCGATAACTCAAATAGTACTGGTAAATACTGATCAAGCAATAACTCCTTCGATGTACTGGGTGTAGCTTGTGCTGAAAATTATGACGAAATTCTCGAGTAGCAATGATTACTGTTTATAAAGCTCTCCGTATTCTGAGGAGGAAAGAGCGTGTATAGCAAATGCAGATTACTGTATATACATACTGATAGCTGAAGTCTGCAAAAGACGCCTGATAACAATACGAAAATTAATTGACCAGTTCTTTTGTATCAATTTCTTCCCAACAAATAATCCAGCCTTTCCTTCAATAAGAGATAACAGTTCAGCGCTAACTCGCAATAAATCTAGCGAAGGCAACTGAAAATCTAAAGTCGATAATCACTCGAATATGGACACAACAAAAGTAACTACGGAAACACATCGGGAAAGTGAGAACGGTGGATTAACTGCTTAGTCAGTGGACCAATGCTAGCATTGGAATGTCCATACGGTTAGCGCTTTCAATCCACATACAGAAAGTGAATAAACCAACATAACAGCTCACCTCATTTTCCTTCTTCAGACATATGCTTGTGATATCCATAATTTCATCAATCTGATTCATATCTAATTCTTTAACAAGGCTCAACAATTCCTTGTATGCGAAAAGGTGAACAGCTAATTGATCTCCATTCCAAGTCCTGGAAAAAACTTTAATTAAAACACCTCTAAAGACTTTTTTATTTTCTTTTAATTGCGTTTTGATAATGGATTAGATTATCAAACCATGTAATATTCACACCAATTACCAGCTCTATTAATTGTCAACAATAATTGAACAGAGAAACCATCTTTGGAGTTCGAATAAATCACAAAACGTACTTCTGGCTTACGATCAAGTTATACACTGAAGGCATTTCGGATTGAACTGCCAAGCAATACAATAAAGTGAGCCTGAAAAAAAATATTTTGCCAAATACCACAAATATTTTGTTGAATGAATAAAATCTGGGAAGGGAAAGAAATGTGGAAACACTCAAACGAGAAATACAACACAACAGATGAACAGAGGAGCTACGAGTGAGTGCCTACCCACCTTTCACCGGACAAATGGTAATTTCTAAGGCAAACCAAAGCAATCCTACGTCTACTTTCGATCACTGTAGCAGACATGCTATGAAAACTACTTTGTCCTGCAGAAGTTCGGAATGAGGAACGATTGTTTGCATTAAGTTGGATTATTTCACATAATCCAATAAATAAGTAATCTTCATTGTATGAGTTCACTTTAAATATTTATTTATGTTCGCTACTTTTTGAAAATTTTCTGTGTTTATTATTGGATAAATTACTTTCTGTGAGTTAAGGATTTTCCCACAAGTGCAGTAAACCACAATGAAAACATTACCTGTATTTCTTTTGTCATCGTTTTCCAAGTGATTTATTGAATTACAGAGCTTTTGATTACACGATTGGGTGCTGAAGAAAGTTTGGAAGTGTTCGGACGACCGATTTAAAATGGAAATTTTACCTGTATGAGGGAAATTACAATTCACTTATTAAAGAGATTTGAGTTTGGTTTATGGTCTAAACGATGTTACATCGAAAGATCTGTATTTGTCAAAGTTAAAAGACATAAAAAAAAACAAAAGTAAAAGTTGACAAAAGTATCTTGAATGTTGAAAAAAAAAACATTAGGTTGAAATGAACGAGAAGAATACATATTAAACTGAAATAAGTATGAACAATCACAAATATAGAAACTTTAACCTATTTTAAATATTATGAAAGTAAAAAAATGTTCATAAACCCAAGCAAAATACGATAGATAACTTGGATAATAATTCGGTTGACTGAAAAACTCAATACCTAAGTTTTCCGGGCAATTATCGAATGAAACAATCTTTAGTAAAAAAGATTATCCATTTAATAAACTTTTAAAAAAGGATGAAACCGAAAATGATGGTAATAAAAAATAAATGAATTCGTTGAAATAGCGAAGTAAGTAAGAACGAAAACAGTGAGCATGTGTTCTCATAATGACTGCATAACTCTTTTTAATTTTTAAAGCTATGTATAAAATTACTGGTTGGACAATGCTACTAGTTATGTATGTTAAAGACGAGGTTTAAATTAAGCTGGAAAATATCGGTTGCAGTTGTTATGATGTTGAAAGAACTGTATTTTTCCGAACATTCGAAAAATCCATGCAAAAAACTTGTACTATAGAGTTCTCAAAATCTGAATTGACTTCCGGTTAACTTCTCACTATAACAGCCGTGTCTATATTCCGACACTGTCTGATTCTGTCCCTCTTTTTCTGCATATAGCAAGTGTACTGCTTTTTAGTATAATCTTCTTCTTCCTAGCGTTTGTCCCACGTGGTTGTGGGGTCCGCTACTGTGGAGCGTCGTTTGCACGTCACAAAGCCATCCATAAGCCAGAAACCCTTACTCACGCATGATTCGCATGTACCAGGTCTTGTCCATGCACGTAATCGTTGGAGTACACCCTAGCATTCATACCACTGCAACTAGGTTTACCCGACTGATCCGTCGCTAAGGGCTGTCGTCGGGAACCGACCGCTTACGATCTACGATACAAATATAAATGTTTTTAGCATAATGACTGCATTAATTAGTTTCAGCTGTATTCGGGAGTAATGATTTATAATTATAATGGTTTGAAAAGGTTTAATGTTTTGAGAATTGAAGAGTTCTTAAAAGTGAAAGTGAGGAATTCGAACATTACAAAAGCGGTAAATTAGTTTCCAGCAAAACGTTTAATTGAAACTATTGGCTAAGTAACAAATGAATCCCGAAATATGAGATTGTGTTCCGGAAGGATTAGTGGGTTACCTGTTCGGAATAGGTGCTTGTGCGACAATTTGCAGTATTACTTTATTGCTTGACACTGAATGAATGATGGATGAATTTAATTGAGAGAATAATGTTAAAGTTTTTTTATAATTACGTCTGTGAAATAAATTAAGTATGCAACCAGATAAAGTTTGAAAATTCAAAAAAATCTTAGCCAAAAATATTTTAAATAATTAATTATTTAGTTGTACCAATTAAATGCAACGATAAAAATATGGATTGGTAATCAATAAAATCCAATTTAATTAATGGTGTGTTTTGTCTGTGTTACAAAAAGAACAGTTGTGGTTGGATAGGTTTGATCCTGTCCATAACGACATTTAAGATATCTTATTGCAGTATGCTGAAAATCTTTTTGACGACACAAAAAAAATATGACCAAATTGAAGGAATTCAGTAGACGTGCATACACGCAAATCATTACAATAATATACGACGTTGCAGATGGATCATATTCGCAAATCTCTTCGATTATCGCTGACACTACGACAAAAACTGGAAAATATGCAAGTAACTGAATAAAGCAATTAAATTAGGAAATAAATTGCATAATTCATTGCTCTACCTTAAGTAGAACCTCCCTCACAACTTTCCGGTTACAGTGATGCTGAAGAAGTGATAAATGAAGCTTATCTTCCAGAGTGATAAGAAGCTATCAGTGTTTTGGTATCTGTGGCATTAAATTGAAATTAAAATAAAAAAATATCCTGTCTTTTCATTAGAACTGTTCACAGAAATTAAAAAGCAAGAACGTACAGAATGTAAAACAGCAAGAGATTAGTGCCGTTTGCGTGTATCGCTTCTGATTTTTGAGAAACTGTGATAAGTTGCTGCTATATGAATTGTTTGAAACAAAATGTGTTTTTTTCATTTTATTGTTTCTGCCAGGAATTTCCGAACACATTTTGTTTCAAACAATTCATATAGCAGCAACTTATCACAATTTCTCAAAAATCAGAAGCGATACACGCAAACGGCACTAATCTCTTGCTGTTCGGAAATTCCTGGCAGAAACAATAAAATGAAAAACGTTCCATTCACAGTTTGGAATTGGCTTTATTGATGCCGATCACCGTTCTACCACGGAAAAAAATTTGATGACAGTTGATTAAACAGATAATAGACTGGTGTTTATGCTACATCTTTTGCAACATACTTGCAATGATTCTATCTCTCTTGCCACTGTCTTCATCTTCTTTCTCCAGTTCATTCTGTCCTTTATAAAGCTAAATTCTGATTTACTTTGCCGACTTGTGTTGCCGAGCATCTACCTTTGTTTGATTCCTTAATTAGTTTCATCAAGCATTTCCTTCCAAAACTTTGAATTCGTCATGTTCAGTGCTAGATTCAAAATGGACTCCATTGTGTAGCAATTAGCCAAGTGAATGGTACAGAACTGTGGAAGGTAATGTGTAACTCATACCTTCGCAGGTTAATGACTGCAGCAACCATGACGATCACACTCATCAATGAAGCAGAGGAGGATATCAGTAGTAGCGAGCCATAGAAGTTCGGGGAATATGCATTGTTTAGCCTGCAGGAATCATCTTCTACTGGACGAAGAGAATACAGAAGGATTTCAACACAGAAGTTTGATTTCTTCTGATTGCGATTTAAGTGTCAAAAGGAACAAAAGAAAATGCTCATTTGCTTAAGGTATGCTTTCGGTTGCTTACATGCAAAGGTTGGATATGCTTCGTTTGGGCTCAGTTAAGCTTGCGGCTACGGTAACAGACACGGCAATGAAGGTAATCCCATAATGTGAAGCAATTAATGTGTAATTAATTCGTTTGCTCTGAGTGTAGTAATATATCGGGAATGCCACAACACAAAACCTTTCGACGCTGTTGATCAACAAACTCCATCCATTTAGAAATTCAGCTGTGAAAAGAAAAATTGGCACCTAAAATTTAAATTTTCCATAGTGTAACAGATTTAATGAATTCATTCTGAATGTTACCTCAGTTTATTCAATCAAAATTATGTACTCTTTTTAATAAACTTTTTTGGTCGAAATTTCAGTTTTCTAAAATTTTAATTTAATCTTAGTAAGAAGTAATTATTTTTGGCATATTTTTTAAGAAATAAACGAACATTCAGCACACATTGGTAATGATCAATAGGTCGTTCTCCGTCCGCAGTATCAATTAGTCGTTTCATTCCGAGTAATATCGCACTAATTCCAGTAAATCCACTGTTGATAAAGACAATCGATAGAACTAGGTATGAGTTCCTGAATATTCTAATCTGTGTTCCTCTGCGAAATGAATCTTTGATTTTAAAATATTTAGGACAAATTTGATCTTTGGTGTAAAATGAATATTATGCATTATCATAGTGAGATGAATGGATTCGACCTGAGTGATTGATGTGTTATGAGAAGTAGAGAGACGGGAAAATTGATCATTATCAGTACTGTGCCGACAATTAGGTACGCATACGTACGTAGAAAGTAATCGGCGAAGGCTGGTAATTTCTCCCCAACTGTACCATTGTTCGTGTTGTACCGTTGTTCAATAATCGTTCCGTCAAAATCAAAACTCATTGGAGAGCAAAGATTAAGTACAAAAAGCACTTTCTAAGTATTACTGAAATGAGAAGTAAAAATAATTCTTATTTCATAAGGTAAACAGCACTTCCTGAGGAAATCAATAATGTAAAAATGCAAGTAACAAATTGTTTAGGCTCTTTCTTAACTTGATATTCTATTTTAGTTATTTCTAGATTAAAAATTATAATTATCCTGAGATTTACTTGATATCGGTGAGATAATTTGGCGTAACATTCCGGAATTACAATAATCTTGACTTACTAATATTGATTAGCCAAAAGTTGAATGGAATTCTTCATTTGAATTTATATGATGCTAAGCAGTTTTGTATGATATTGTACTGTATGAAAATTCGCATCTATTTCAAAGAAGAAATGATTTAATTATTCCAAGCAATTTCAGAATCAAATAAAATCTGTTAATTTTAAATAAAAATTTTTTTGGTGATATTTCATGTCTCAAACATATGAATATCTTCATTAAGTCTTTCAAGCTAATCAACACTATACTTATTTAGCACACAGAAAAAATGAGTACATTTTTAGTAATGAAAAAACGTTAGCAAATCATTCAAATTTATTTGCCATTCAAATTTCAACACATTTTATCGAAATTAGAATTCATACGAAATCGTGAGAAATGTGGTTATCTGAAAATTAAGTGCCAATAAGAATAACTTGGGCTGGGAAATTTATGAAGTACGTACAGAACATTCATAAGCATATTAATTTCTCGCAAACTGCTTTTCCGAATGAATACTTGTGAAAATGAAAACTACAATTCTCTCATCAACTCATAATTTGAATACCTTTTTTTGCTTCCATTTACCTGAAAAAAAAACAACGATTGTTCGTGAGAACTTCATTATCGCTATGGCTTAATAAACTGCAGCGATAATTGCTATTTGGCAAAAGCAATTCGAAACGACGTATTGTAAAATACAGCAGATTTCTGCAGAACTAAATTATCTTATTCCAACAATATCCGAAAAGGCTGCTAAAATGATGGCAAATGTAAATGTGGTAAATTTTGCAGTAAGGAAGTTCTTTTCTTAACAACCTCATTAACAATATTTATTTCTCCAGCATTGTGCAGAAAGGAGAAAAGTTTTTAACAATTTAAAAAACAGGAAAAAAGAAAAAAAGTTAGAAGGTAAATTTCAACAAATTATTAAAGTAAAACCATTTTCCGGATACTCGACATTACCGACCGCCCGATCGCTGTATTTCCAACTAATCATAGCTGTCTAAGTCTAATAAATGGCCTGTAACTTTATTGAAGATCAAACAGTTTGAACGTGAGCAGTTCTTTATCACAAATTTCACATATCACGTGAATTGAGGTAATGTTGATGATACCTGATAGGCAACTCATTGCTCTGGTTATTTGCGAGGTTTCGGCTAGTTCTGATCAGTATTTCCTTTCCTTACACCACCCACTGATATTATGATGTATCCAGTGATTCTATTTTCTGTTTCCGTGATATGACCTTTGACCTTAACCATGCACCGAGATGCACTATGTGTAACACACATCGCTCCCAGCCCCCAATATGCCATTTTCTTTCTGCCACTGCCACAATTCGGCTGCAGCAGTCGGTTTCTTGCGGTTCATGCGGGAAAAGATGAGTTCAAAATTGCATCAAATGGTGAGCTTGTTCGGTAGATTCATGGAAGGTTAGTTAATGGTAATTCAGACCAGGTAGACTTTTAGCACAAACGTCGTTAGTGCAAAATATGATCAGTTCAAATTCGATGCGATTGGTATCGAATTATTGATATTCTTCCTGCCGAAATGACTCCACGGTTGCAATGTCATATTTGTTTGGATGTGCTTTTGCTGAGGGAAAGCGCAGCTGTACGTTGTGGCCATGTGTTTCACCTGCACTGCATCATGCAATGGTTTGAGGTAAACTTTCATTTTAAATGTGCTTTCACATTGTTTCCACTCATATTCTCAATTTTCCACATTCCATCGTTAATCGAACAACATTTATCACATCGTTAATCGAACAACAACAATCTGACGAATGTCAAGTTCTTGTTGTATGGTCATAATGCATGCTTTCCATGTTTTACGAATTTCTCCTTATCTGCATTAAATGCATTTCTTTCAATCAATACCTCTTTTTACGATAATTGTTTTTTATATTACCAGTGGTACTCAATGAAACACTCTATGATCCATGAAGATTGGATAACAAATACGGTGTCTCACAAAAAATGGACAAATGCTTGTTTTGCTGGTTGACTTAGTTCATCTCCTAAATAACAGATGACTTAGTTTAAAAGGCAAAGGTCGTAAGATAAAGACATCGATGCATTGTGCGAAAGAGTAATATCGTTACAAATGGTCTTGGTCATTTAATTTCGCATCTCGCAACATTTTGAGTCTCTTTCTTTTTTTTTTTTCTCACCATTTGCGCCATGAAAGAGAAATGATTTCTTGAGTATTGTAGAACTGTAATACTTGTCCAGTTTGTCGTAAAAAAGCTGCAACACGAGATCTCATCCAACACCTGTTTTTCCAAATGGACGAGAATAAAAACTTTGCTTCTAATAGCACCGATCCATTCGAAATGCAAAACCAGGTTTTCCATTTGTTTGCCTTTTACAAACTGTAGATATCTCCTTTAAAAAATATAGTTTCAGACATAATATCCCATAATTTGCATTAATGTACAACTGTGTTCCTAGTAATTCTTGTTACATTTTCATTTACGAAAATGATTCACATTTCATAATGGTTCTGTAATGCTGCAATATTTGCAGCTCCATACTGCTTCGGAAAATCTCGAAAAGGCACAACAGGCTGCCACCAAAGCTAAAAATGAAGCCGATGTTTGTTTAGCTGAAAATCTTTTATTGGTACTGTTTTCATTGTGTTCAAAAAAGAGCACTGATTAAGTGTAACAGTTCATATGTTGTTTAAATTTCAAGTTCATTTGATCTCATTTGTTTCGTAATTCTATGTCGTTCTTTTTTTTCAAAACAGGATAAAAAGGTCATAGGAAGTCACTGAGGACTTACTGCTATTAGTTTCATTCCTTTTCTGTTTTAATTCGACGCAGAACTTCGGAAAATTTTTCCGGTTAAATTTTTTAATTCAGAAAGAAAAGTTAGCAAATTTAAAGTCGGTTTCCCGACTTAATGTGCAACAAATCAGACATCTGGAAAGTATGGTGTCAAAACAATTGGACATGGAAAAAGAACTTCAGAAGTGCAAGAAACGCTTGCAAGCTGCTGCATTGTGAGCTTTTATACAACTTTGAAATCTTTTTCATAATTTAGGAAATATATGGATATCAAATACATCAAACGCAAATTAAATATATCACTATCAAAATATGAAAGATATCAAATAGATCACTAGGATTGTCTCACTTTCACATTAGTGCTTATACTGCCCTGCTTAAGTTGAGACGTTCCTATCAGTTTACTGTCCCTGACAGGATAACATCATTGAAGAGAAGTTTGTGTTCAATTGTTCGTTTAAGCAGTATAGTAAGTGTATGGAGTTGGCTTGAGAGCTGGGCTGAGTTTGCAGTTCATCTAAACTTTTACAGCTACGAATTGCTTGTAAGTGTGAAGGATGAACCAGTCGCGGAAATCGATAAATATATAGCCAATGAAGAATTAGAAGTGAAGAAATTCATTGCCTTACTCAGGCGGTAATGTACTTGAATTTTCATGTTTTTAGATGATAAATGTTCGGAAGAAAGTAATGGACTTGAGATTTATTTTAATGTTAAAAGCCATCCTTTTGTTAGCTTGAAATCTTAGTTATAAGTTGCGTATAATAAATTGAGCTACGTGCAGTTTTGAAGAGGGTTGGGTGTTCGGTGTTCTTCTAATCTAAACTCGTATCGTAGTTGCAGAAATGTTTACTGTTTTTGAAGTCACACCTTTTTCCGACTTTATGCTTTTTGCTGTTTTTACTCGCCAACAAAAATTATTTTGGAAGATATCACGGTTTATTAAAATACGTAGCTTTGCTAACGTGATGTAGTGGCTTTCTAAAAGAACTAACTTATAATCATGTTGCAGACAGCTGAAGGACACCATGAGAACAGTGGAAAATCAAAAAGAAGAACTTCAAAAAAATCGAAAGAAAATCAGCGAGCTACAGAAAAAAGTAGCTATAGCTTTGTTACTTCTCTTCACTCTCTTTTTACAAAAAAGTTGCCGAATATCGTGAAAAGTAAAATATCAAATCTAGCCATACTCGCACTTACTTCCGTTTTATGCATTGGTCCAAATGTTTGTGGCGCAATGTATGCTCTCTTTCAATATACAGTATACTAAACTTCTTTAATATCATTTTTAGTTAAGTGAACATAGAAACATCAATGTGGCATTGAAAAAAGAACTTGATTCAGCTAGAAGAGGTAGTTCACAGACAGTTATGAACTCAGCGCTGGAAGAAGTTATTACTAGGTTAATTTGTTCAATTTTTTATAATTATTGACGGAAGTCTGCGTCCTTTTTGTTGTTGAATTATTTTTGAAGTCCATTTGGACCTTAGAATGAACTTGTGGAAATGCTAAAGAAAGCGAATTGCTAGAATTTTTTGACAAAAAGCAGGCTATTTGGTTTATTTTTTTGCAGTCCAGTGCAGCATTCGTTTGATAGAGATGAGCTCAAGGTATATCCAGCTTCACTCATGACATCAGCATGCAAAAGCACTTCCGGAAATTGTTCTTCAGTTACAAAGTTATATGGAACGATGCCAGTACAAAGCAGGTTTGTAAGCGTTTCCAGCCACGACGTAGGAAGTTTGTTTGTTATAAGCATATCCAGCTTATCGATATTGCTCGTTTTCGTGATTAGTACTTCTCACGATATGAATAGGAACAGTCGCACAGCAGATCAATTTTTGCACAGATTTACTGAACAAGAATGCTGGTATTAGTTATAAAAGCAAGTAATTAGGCTAGCAGTTCAATAAATGTGAATCATCCGGATCAGTTTCCGCGGAAGTTTAAATTTTAAGATAAATTATGTTGATAGTTATAAACGAAATATTAATACTTCTGTTTAGCGTTTGTAAAATTACTTCCGGTATTGAGCTGGTGTTTGCTTTTTCCAATTTAAATTTTCTGGCCTCTTCTCACAGTTTGTGTGAACTACGCAGGAAATTGTATCGATGATAATGCAATAATCATTTCTCATTTATATTTGCAGTTTACCGGACAAATCTGCAAAGAACGAGCCGACAGAAGATATTGATAACGAAATGGAAGAAGTTTTCGTGCCTCCCATCATTCGAAGATTTGCCACTTCAACACTGCCTCATAGAATTGTGCATAAAACGCGTACCGTAAATCGCAATCAAATGACGGGAAATAGGGGTCCATTGAAAAAAAGTTCTTATATTCGTAAAAAAAAAGTTGGATGCTCATTGTATCATGGTTTAAAAAATGATACTATTACCATAGATTGATTAGTCCAGTTATTAATGTACGGCGACTTTCATGAGTTTTGTTTCTTTTTTCAACTTTATTATAAGATGGTAAAAGTGAAAATTAAGCCTGGAAATTATTGAGCCTGTGACTTTGCAGTTGGTTACTGATATATATCTACACACTTATAAATATGTAATGATATATATATTACAACTTTTGATCCATTTCATGGCACTGATATTTCTGTGAATTTCCGAATCAAGTCATATTAGCAGTTTTTGTAACAGAGTATTGCAAGAGCTTTTCAGACGAGCAAAATTACAGTATTGTTTTTTCATTTGACTGCTGTAAGAATACAAAAGAAAATCGAACATATAGGTATATGCGGAAGCGTGATTTTGTTATTGGGGTTGCAGTTGCATCAGTATTTCCGTTAAAAGGTAATTAATAAATACATCAAGAAATGTTGGTTAAAAATTTTGCGAAATATGCCGTGGGTGCGTTACATGATGAAAAAGGAGGAAAACACGTTATTTGATATAGATAAACAAATAATAAGCTGCGCACTTCTTTTGATGCTATTGGGCAATACATCAAATATTTTCGTTCTATAAAACTAGTAGAAGCTTCAATGCTAAGATAAGACTGCCCATTGACCATTGCTTCCTGATGATAGCAACTAATTTACAGGACAGATTCTAATTCTGTTCGAACATTATTGCACATAAGAATTGGACTCAGCGTCATATTTGATCCTTCGTCATAGCGTTATGTTAATTAAATTGTATAAAATGTAATTAAATACTTAACAGCTCTTCAATTGTAGTACCCTAATCTAAGAAACGGAATATGTGTATTGTCACACAAATCGTATGCGAATTTCTCCAATCTAAGAATCTTTCTTGAGAAGAGATTCTGTGCGGTGTAAATTCGATGCAATCATCAGAATGCAATGGTCAATGGACAGTCTTATCTTGACATTGGAGCTTTTGATACGTTTCATTTTCTTCATTGTCCCATATTTCATTGGAATATCGCAAACGTGGCGACTGAAGCGATACGCAAAAATTCGTCGTGAATTTCCAGGTGTAGAAGATATGTTGACAAAAGCGAAAAAGTTTTGAGATCAATAGTCTGTATCATACTTTCGATAATAAAATTTAAATCAATCAGAAAAGAAAAATGATGGTTTTTGGAGCACTTCTTATAGTTCCTTGCTGCTGATTTACAATCTGGAAATATTTTATTCAAAGAGGTTTTTGAGTATTTTTTAGGAACAAGAATAAATGTATAAAGAATAACGATGCAGCAATCAAATTTTTGGAACTGTAATTAATAAAATTTTTTGATCATTTTGTATAAGTTTAAAAAAGAGCTTAATTAGTAATTGACTGCTGATGAAACAGCAAAAATTATTGAATTGGTTTCCAGGCTTTGATTTCCTGAAACTATTGCGAATCTGACCAGTGATGGGTGAATTGAAATTTTAGGATGTCTGAAATTTCACATGCTCATGAGCAAGCCAAATGTTTTCATTTTCCGTTTCTCGTTGACTTTAAATGCTAGCTAATGAACAAAATCGAGTGCTAGTTTCAAAAAGAAACTAAAAATTGTATATTTTGTACCATTTTTATATCAATGTAGTACACATCGGATTATCGGAGGTACCATTTATTTTGGTCATAAGAGCAGATTTATTAATATATGTATGTCAATAAGGTAGAAAAGAGCTTATGAAGAGCAGAAATATGTTTGTAGTAATAAATTACAGAGTTCTATCTAACCTCATCATCCCTTGCTCCATAAGAGAAATTGCAAACAGGTATGGTCCCGAACGAAATCTCATTTCAATTAACTTTTAAATATAAAGCAAGAACCGCCAGTGAATACGATACAATCTCATTCGTTCCTGACGGTATATTTCTGCAATGAAGTTCAATCGCTACGAACTAACAGTAAATTTGGCTTGTTTTACCTGTTTTGGGATTCGATCAGTAACTGTGAAACACCTGCAATTTCTCGTCATTGCATTGCTGTCACATTCAGTGTTGGCTTCAAGACAACCGATATTGGTAACTGCTCACCTTTCGCACCTGTAGTATAATAAACAGAAAGCTTATCTACGTGATTCTGATGGTATACTATGTATGTCAGTAAATGTTCCAATAAAATTTTGTCTTTTTTTATCAATTTAATGCTTGTGCTATCCAATATCTGAGATAAACCTGCTGATTACTGCAAAATCCATACTTTTTTCGCTACTATTTAACATATCAGTGAAATTTAAATGTCAAAATGTTAGGAAGATGTGGAATTTCATATGAATATCATTTGCAACAAGCAGTTCATAAAGCATGTTCTGTAATCAGGAAGAAATGTGAACCTTGACCTATTGTTCTACCACACGTTCTTGTCATCTCTGAATTTCAGGAATGTTTTATGGATGGTTTACAATTACATTTTGATCCAAAAGAACCATTTCAAGGACACATTTATGTAAAGGGGAAGTTCGCGGATGAACATTGCCATTTAGATTTCACGAATAATCGAACTACAGGCCCGTTTAACGTCAACTTTTTCAACGTACATGGCTGTTTTATAAAATGTGAACAGGTAGTGTTCATTTTAGATTACACCAGAAGATTATAGTTCGGTTCCTGCCAGGGTCACCAGTGGCCTCCATGGTGGGAGCCACACAGTGGCGGAGAGGTTTGAGTGGTGTGACTAGACGGAGCTGTCCATCTCACGTTAAGA
>JABVXS010001388.1:0-15315 GCA_013365335.1 Madathamugadia hiepei | reverse complement strand
TTCTATTTTATCTCCATCTACATCAAAAAAGGCTTTACTGTTCTTCTCGGTTGTCATGATTTTAGTTTTGAACGTAGTATTTATTTAGACCATTATCTTGAGGTTATGTTTCATGAAATTTTTTCACTGCCTGAAATTATCGTTGGGTGCAACCTTGTTTCATTCTCACTGTTTTGAGATTTTGAGACTACATTGATCAGTGTTGCACTATGTAGATTAAATTCCCTCTGGTCAAAATTATGACATGTAAACTTGCTTTCACAGATAATCGTCGGAATACAAGAACTTCCAGATACTAAATGCCGTTGTGCGCTTTGTAGGGTTTGAACAAACTACTGACTGAAATAAATGAAAATAATGCACTTCGAATTCGTAAAATAGCAATAACCACCGTAAGAATTTTTCAGTTCAGTCAAATGATCTACACGCTGATCCTGCATTTAAATTGTTTTCATCCATTCCTTGATCTGATTTTTACTTAGACTGTTTCAACTTTTCATCAGAAAATTTCCTTCGTTCATAGCAAATTATCCAGTTTTGGTTAGAGTTCGCTACAGCTTGTTGAAATTCAAACATTTGATGTCTAGGCCAGTGACTAGTTCAAACATCCGGAGTCATGTTTCATGAAATTAGGAGTCATGTTTCATGAAGCGATTACTACTTTTTTTTGTTGAAATATTGTTTTTCGGAAATACTCCAGACCATTTCGTTACATAAAAAATTTGTTTTTGGTAAATTTTTTAAGGTTATAAGTAGTGATTGGGTTTGATATTCGGATAATATCTGTGACGGAAATTTAACATTTTGTTAGATTTTTGATTGAACAAAACGCCTTCTGTGGAAATAGAAATTTTTCTAATGTGTTAAAATGTTTTGTTCTAAAAAAAAATTTAGTTTAACTCCAATTTCGCATTGAGCTAAAGTTAGGTTTGGAGTGAAAAGGAAGTGCTTTGAAATGTCCAAGTGAAGCGATAATTTTAAAAATTCATGCGACCAAAAGTACCGTTTGTGACTTGAATGATCAAACCAAATCGCTCTAAATTCATTCCAAGGAATTAGCAGTGGATTCTGATTTTTTATAGCCTATGTAGATGTTATTCGTCCGAAATGAAATGGAGCTGCAAGTGAAGCAGGAATATCTTCCTCATGACAAAATTCTGTACATTTTTGATAAGCCGAAAATTTTTCAAAGTGTGGTATTTGATGTTTCGTATTGTTCTTACTTCAACGGCGGGTGGTGACATTCATTTATAATCGGAAACGTTATGTTGCCTCACTATCCCTCACAACTATCCATTGTTCATGGTATCCTTACTCATTTTGTTATTACGTACTGGATAGCCCATTACAATTTCTCAGTTTTTACATATTTCAGTTTCTACTTTTATTCAGTACTGCATGTTTTTATTTCATTTGCGTTACAAGATTTTTGTTATATATTCCTGTATTTGAAGCGATAAATACGTGTTCCAAATGTTTGAATTGCTAGTTTTGATCTGAGCTCATTTAATTATCTGGAACAAATGAATAATTTCGGGTCAGTGCGGTTAGATGATCGTAGTCGTCGTGAGCAATGATTTGAAATAGTCATATCTATTTGTGAGATGATTATTAATTCATTGTATGTTCTTGTACATAATATTTGTTATTCTGGCCGTTGTCACGCTATGGCTCCGAGCCCAGTAGAGCAGAATATATGGAAACGGCATGACACTGACGGTGAGGATTTTGTGCTTGCTTTTGACCGACATAAATTCCGAAAATTTTATCTTGTGGTTGAAATTTTAGTACTGATGTACTACAATAATCTTATACATTTTTGGTGAGAGAAAACAAAGGTATGAATGAACAACTGAGAGCTTTACCATCATTTCAATTCTAATTTTTCTGTCCTTTTTTTGTTTACTTATCTTGGGGGAATAATTTGCTATTTAAACACTGCAACTTAAAAAGAGTTGAAGTCGTCTGATACAACGGTATTTTTGTAAGTATTGGCGAAATCGCATTTTTTTGAAGGCGATGAGGAGAGTGATGATGGCTGGCATGTTGGCTATGAAGTTGAAATGCATGGCACTGGTATCGAAGAATATACAGATAGTGGAGGTATGTGTTAGAATTTCATTTATAAGTATGCTTTTATAAATATGCTTTGCTGTTAAATTTTTGGGAACAGAATAGCCGTATGATTCTTTCTATTTGTAAAATCAAATTTCACAACGCAACAACGCTAAATGAAATCCAAGTTAATATGAGGGAAAGAAATGGTATTGACATTATACTTTAAACAGATACCCTTGTCATCGTGTTTATTTTGAAGTGGGTGAGTCCAAATACGAAAAGGATTAATTAATTGTGAAGCTTTTAAGTGCAGTGCAATTTGTGTTCAAATTCTGTCAGTACATTAATGTACTTCATTCTAATTCTGTAGACGATACAAGTGGAACGAAATGGGATTCAAGTGATGGAAGTAGTGAAGACCGTTATGATGGTTATCACACTCTACCTACTTCAGATGGTGCATTTGAGATTGGAAGTACAGACAATGAAAATATCAATTCAGTAGTTGAGGAGAGATTCGTGAAGGTTAATTTGTATGCATTCTTTTTTGTTTAGTCGTGTTAGAGATTGAAATATACTATGAATCGTTTTTTAATTACCGATCTTTACTCCAACAGTGTTTCAGGTTGTGAGTTCAAGAAATAAAAATGTCGGCTTTGTTGGTGTAACAAAACCGATTGAACTGACTGAAGGTATATTTTTTGAAAGAGTTTCAGTGCTTCTTAATCTTAATAAAGGACGAATAGAAATACATTCAGAAGTTTGGGTAAACACCGGCCATGAATTCGCAAGTAAAGCGATGTGTGTCGTGATCATTTCGCAAGTGATTAGTGTTGCTAAATCACATTTGCCTTCTGACTCTCAATTGGTTATACTGTTTCAGATAAAATAGAACATATCAAGAAGGCAATGTCAACATTTACTCTTCCCGCTCCTTCTTGGGCAACGGAAATCGACTGTGATAATGAACTGAAGAAATTAATAGAAAAACTGAAATCAAAATGAACAAAATCGCAGTCTCAGATCCTTTTTTCCGTTTAATATTGACCATTAGTAATTCTCTTTCACACATGCAGTCTCCAAAGTTCTTTCTTAAATCGTGATGTTCTTCATTTGGTACTTATGGACTATATATAAAAATATAATGTAAACATATTACATAATTTAAAACACTTGATGCTTGCATGATCATGTGAACTGAAGTTTTTTTCTTTTCATAAAAGATTTAAGAAAGCTTTTGTACACTTGAGGTAATTGGTATTGAAAGAACTTCTTTTAAGTTTCTGTCAAGTATTGTGCCTTATTTCAGTGTTTCAAACGAAACTATAATATAAAGTTACAGGAGGTTGTTTAAACCGAACTTTATCATTGCAGATGGTGAAATTTATAGTACAGCAAAGTACTGTGAATGGACGGATTGGAAAAATTTTTCGTTGGGGTGATGTAACTATCGAGCATGAAACGCCGTCCTGCATGTTATATACACGTGCTGGTCATATTCCTCATTTAACATGGGATGTAGCGAATGCATATTTGAAACATCGACAGCCACCTATTTATCAGCTAACTCTTCCTTCACTGTAGATTTTCGGAGTTATTGTGCGAAAGCCTTTTTCTCAATATTTTCAGTTTAATAAAGCTGGTTTTAATTGTGGTTAACATTAGTTGTTAGTCAGCTTGTAGGTTAGGTTAAGCTGAATAGTTGTATAAAATTCAAAAAAAGGATGAGATGCCTAGTCTCTGAAATCCCACGATTTTGTTCTTATTGTCTGTTTTATTCACAGTTTCGAAGCGCTATCAGTTATTGAAAAATCTGGTGTAGGAATTGCTCGATTCGCCTCTATGCCAGTTAGTATTTTCTCACATATATCGAACCATTTTTTGAAATTATCGCTAGTATGATGTTTTAGGTAGACTGATCGAAAGCCTTTCAACGACGAAACTGGTGATGCAGTTTTCACTGTATTCTCTAGCTGTCGACGTCTTCCACCTTAGCATAGCTGTTGGAGTCGGGTTTTAGGCTACTCTATGTTCTTAAAACACAAAGTTATTTCGTAGTTTTACAGGCATTGGTTTCTTACAGGAGGATGTGCCAACTCATTTAACGCTAACGGATCCTTTGATGGAACGAAGCATGAATTTCAACAATGGTGGTAATATTGCCATATGGACCAAGGGTGGACGGCGAAATTTATGTTGCTTGTTGAAATCAAAATTAGTTCATTTGTAGCACTGTATATCGTAGTTCAAACATTTCTTGATTTAAAAAAGTCTTAGGAGTTTATTTCAGGTTAATATCGAAACAATCAAGAGATTAGTAGGATTCAGTCGCGTATCGTCTTATGAAACGATGTTTGATTACGGTACTCCAGAAGGATGCTCCAATAAACGATTGGATAAAGCATTGGAGCGAACAGTAAAATTTTCGAGAGAATTGCTACATAGCAAGTCTTTCGAGGTTCTTATCCAATTGTTTGTAATGATGTTTGATTTTGAGCTCGCATAACCGCATAACCAAAAAAGCTTTTTAAATCCACATCACAATTCAAGGTGTCTTATAAAGGCTGGATTGGCTGAATTAAGTTACGTAATGCAAGTGCATGCTAAATACTCACGCTGTATGACTCTTTCAGAGATATTTAATTATTTATCGAGGCCGTTAGTTACTACGATTGTAGTTGGAAAGATTTATTGGGAAATTTCAGAGTTCAGCAGCATTAATTGCATTGTGTGGTGGACATAGCCCATCTCATCATGAACGCTGTGCATCTGCGATTGGTTCACTTCCAAAATGCTGTGGTTTTGTCTTAGATGTAATGCAATTTGCAAAACGCCTTCGTGTGCATTCAAAAAAGCGGAAAATAAAGATAAAGTCGAAACCGGGTGCTGTTAGGGTTCAACCAGAATCATCCAGTTGTGAAGCAGTTGGAAATAATGATTCTTTGGATCTAGTTATTACAGAGAGTGAATTTGATAAGGATGTTATCAAGGGTTTGCTAGCTGGTTTGTGGGTAGGTCACTATTATCTTGTAAATGCTTGATTTGGATAATGAAAATAATGACATTTTGTTTCTCATTTTCAGTATTTGATACCAGGACTAAATTTAATTATTTCAGCCTCACATATCGCCTTCTCACTTGCGTTTGGTTAATGGAGCATTTTCACCTACCGAAGTTGTTGCTTTAACTCGTCTTGGTGTAGATTTATTCGACTCATCGTATGCAATATTTCTTGCTGAACAGGGAAAAGCATTTGTTTGTGGTGAAAAATTCCCAGAAAAGGCGACTTTCAGCGTATTAGATTTCGCTGACACATTGTAAATATTATATGTAACTTCAGCTTAATGTCGGCTAAGATGTAGAAATACTTCAGCGATTTCCTTTCTTATAACATTTCGAGTATGAGCAACTAATCAACCGTTTATATATTTCAGTCCAAATAGTTTGAAACGTTTTTGATATTTCAATTAAAAAGTTCTTTTGTCATTAGATTCTTGAATCCATTTGCTTGCAGTCACCATACCTCGTATTTACGGTTTTAAGACGTAATTTACAGCTTATTTAGCTTCATATCTTCCAGGCATTCAGAGGATTTTGAGCCTGTTTGTAAGAGTTGTAATTGCTATACTTGTACGCATTACACAAGGAGTTACTTGTGGCATTTAACAAATACTCTGGAGTTACTAGGCCCGGTTCTACTGGTCATGTTAGTTAAAATTTTTTATTTTCTCAGAAAAATTTTTATGTGCTTTTTTGTTTTCGAAATTGAGTCTTCAGTGTGTATTTTGAGCATTTTTTTTCAGACATAACATACAAGAATATGAGAGAATGTTCATGTTGCTGAGGAAGAATCTGTCCAAGAATTCGGGTGCTGAAATTGTCTGAACCGGTCTTTATGTTGTTCTACTGTTTGCATTTGTTTGTTGAATAAAGTACTTCTCAAACTTCGACATAGCACTTGTTATATAGAATAGTTTCATTCCTTTATAATGTGAATTCCTACTGTTCCTCTTTCGTTTCTTTGAATTATGGTTCATATGGTTGAGCGTGTCTTCAGCTTTGTATGTGCCAGGAACGATATAGAGGAAAAAACAATTCTACAAAGGAAGTCGCAAAAGATTTACGTTTGGATAACCGTTTTGATTGGGTTGGGCCTCCGGATGACATCTCGAGAATAAGGCCTGTGAGGTTTGCGTTAGACCACTTTTTACCCAGTGTGCACTGCAGTCAAATGGGACCGGTAGTTCAACACCATTCATAACCCGCTAGCTTGGACCGTATATTGATCTTTGCGATTCTAAGGATAAATTCAGTAGCCGTAAGTCTTGGTCATGCTGATTGAAGGAAGTAAAAATGGATAGAAAACAAGATAGCATTGATTCATTTCTGAATTCTATTAAGCAATCACATATTGAAGATTACGTCGATTAACCGATGAGACAGTGCAGGAAAAAAAATATCGTAAAGCACGCGAAGCACTGATTCAATGGAGTTCACAGTTTTGGACACAACATAATATTTTGTATGAGAAGAAAAAAGCAGAATTTGTTGAACAGGTTTATCCCTTCTAATGAAGTGTTTCCTATAATATCGTTTATAATGTTCAGCGTACTTTTCCAGTCATTCGGTGAACTAAAATGAATGAAACAAGTTTATTTTATCCTTTGTACATCGAAATTTAAGTAGATTTTTCCAGAGGAAGAAAACTCTTGGAAGGCTAGAACATTCAAGTGCTCTTGATATGTCTGAATTCTATAAAAAGTTTCTCGACGAACACTACGACAGTCTTACTAATTACAACAGGTATGTTTTTTGCAAACAGTTTAACAAATTTAAATGACTTTGTGACTGTTAAATTGCTATTTTAATTAACAAGATTTTTTTTTTGGTGTTTTTACGACTGCGTCATAAATTGTTTGGGGTTTCTAGAGAGTGGTATAATCGAAACATTGAACTTATTTGGCCAGCATTCAAAGTTCGGCTTATCAGGTTTCGACGGACGTTGCATAAATTCTTTCGTCGATAGTTTTCTGGTTTTGATGAACGGAATTTCAATAGCAACTGTTTAAACTTGAGCAGCGCTGAACTATATGAAGTGTTGTTAGAACCTGGATATCCTTCGAGCTATTAAGTCATTTGTGTATATTTGGTTATGTTTTAATAATTTACGATCAGGTATTTGGGAACTACTGTTGAAAAAAATTTTGTTGGAGTTTTCAGTCACGAAGAACGTGAAATTGTAAAAGCATGCTTAAAATTTGTATGAGTACACATTAAGACTTGGTGGCACAAATCGAAATGAAAAGATTAGGGTGGATAGGTTTGGTCCTTATTTGCATATTTTTCTGTTCCTAAAGCGCTCATGTTTATGCTTTCATGATAGAGAACATCGGAAATTTGTTGATTATCCCGATATAAAAGAGAGGTGGGGTGGAATTAGGATCTGTGAATAAACTCGTAGCACACAACTAAATTCTTCGAGTATCGGTCTCAGGAATCACACTTTTTTTGCATTCAACAAGAAACAGAAAAGATGCATTTGTGGAAAATGTTGTTAAATGTAATATGAATAAATAAAAGGAACTGAAATTCAAATGATTCCACGTTTCCGTTGTTCTGCTAATGAATAACAGTAAAGTTCACATTCTCGCTTAGTCCTTGGTGAACGCCAGAGGTTGAAATCCAGTTCAGCGCAGTATGGGAATATATATGGTTCACATTGGTCAGTGTTTGAGAACCGATTCACCTGGAAACTATTCACAAATATCATTTGTGGTTTAATACTAGTCGATAGTTTGCTTTCCATGTTGGGATTAAATCTTGTTTGGTTTGATGTTCGTAAAACAGTGATAAAAAATTTTAGAAAAGAGGTTTAATTTTCTGAAATGTAAATATTTGGATTATCATATTTATTGGTAGTAGAAATTTTACCCTTCGAAACCATCGATGAACCTTTTGTGCTGGGTCACGACCATTAACAGTAACGTTTGGACATCCGTTAACAATTAGATCGTGCCACAATATAAAAGGCATAGGATCACATCCTCTAGCTGGCGAACCAATCGGGCA
This sequence comes from Madathamugadia hiepei, assembly GCA_013365335.1. NCBI lineage: Eukaryota > Metazoa > Nematoda > Chromadorea > Rhabditida > Onchocercidae > Madathamugadia > Madathamugadia hiepei. Next base: position 7,188 of record JABVXS010001388.1, on the reverse strand, counting down.
AGCGCATAACTAAGATAGTTCCCTTTTACACTTTTGATTAAAATTTACGCGTTAGTTTTCCTTAGAAAGGGAAGGAAAACATACTCACATTGCCGTGACTGCTGGCAGGGATTTAAGGGTTGGAAGTTCAGAATTTAGAGAGTTGATAAAGTTAACTCATTTTGCATTGTTAAATTTCTTTTCGACTGCTTGGTTTTATTTGGTTTAAACAGTGATTATTTCCTATTACAGGGAACTATATTAGTGCTGAACTTTCCGTGGAGCTTTCCGAAAAATAGGAAACTATATAGTACTGAATTTTCATTAGATCCTTGCGGGTTTCCAAAGAAACTGGAAATAGTAGGTAAAATTAAATTTGAGATACGAAATTACTTCTGATATTGAAAATTTCTTTTCATCATAGAAGAAATATTGTTCCATGCAAGATTTTTGTCATAGAACAAAACTCCAATTGTTTTTTGTTAAAGATGGGTTCGACACACTGTAACTATGAAGAGCAATAATTCAAAGTAAATAGGAGAAATCGAACGGAGGAGAAGAGCAGGATGACAAAAATTTAACAAAACAAAAGACATTCTCCTGCAACCCTCTTTAACACCGAAGATGAAAACGGAGATCTTCAACTCGACGGTCTTTCCTGCGATGCTGTATGGATGTGAAATGTGGGCACCCACAAAAGCTGAAATAAAAAATTGGAGGTAACCGTACGAGCCATGGAACGAAGAATGATCGGAATTTTGTTACGCGACCACGTCACAAACGAAGAAATACGACGTCAAAGTGGAATATCCAACATCGCACAGGAAATTAGAACGAGCAGACTGAAATGGGCTGGACATGTATGCTGCATGCATGATGGTCAGTGGGCCATCAAAGACCTCGATTGGTATCCGAGAGGGGTTAAAAGACCTCCCGGAAGACTTTCAAAAAGGTGGACCGACCAAATTAAGGAAATATGCGGCAGAACCTGTAAACAGATTGCTCGAAACCGAGCAAACTGGAAAGAAGTTGTGAAAAAGAGTCGACACGAGAACTCGAATAAAGAATAAAAGATTACCTCTTGTGGAAGAAAAGCAAATGAAGGTCTAGGATTTCAGGAAACGGCACAACATGCTATGTTTAAATTGCTTCATTTCTGATGGTATGCATACCTGTCGATTTCTACAACAGTAAATCTGGTAATAATCCATAAAAAGCACATCGAAAACTCTCCGACATCACGATTTTAATCACTTCAACCTAATTCTTTCCTGAGCAAGTTTGTAAAAAATGTTGGAGTTTAGGAGAAAACCGAATTGATTTCATACACATAAAGGACCCCGATATTTTCTTTCGATTCAACAACTTTCATGCAATTTTCTTAATCAATACAGTCGCCTTGATTTATATATGTTCTGAACACACCTGTCGATAGATCCAAATCTTTCGTCACATTACTCTTCACAATCCAGTAATTCTTTTCAGTTAAATACAAAAAAGCACCAGTAGGTCTTCGATCATGGCAATGAAAATAAAATGGAACAAGCTTCTTCATTTCTCAGAATTTTACAACTTTCCATATATACGATCATCTTACCCAAATAAATTCGAAAATTTCCGTCATTCGACTAAATGCCAATGTTTTAATAATTTAATAATGCAAAAGCATTTTATTTAAAACTCATTCTCATTATCACTTTCACTTCATTTATCATAAGGATTTTCTAATTAATACAGGTGTTTATTCTCGATTACTTGTCATTTGAACTCAATTGAAATTTAGCATCGAAGTTTGAAATTGGGAATTAAATGGACTAAATTTGACGACTATCACTGAACGATTGGTCTATCATCACTCAACAGCAGCAATGAGGGGAGAAAGGATGTTATTCTTCAAATGAAGGTCACAGTTAAAGTCATACTATAAACAGCGAAAAACTAAATTGTTAGAGGAATCCACTTCTACCTCTACCGTCCGACTTCTGGAAAACATAAACAGATCCTTCGCAGTAATGCAAGGATTTGAATATTAATCATAAAAAGAACTAGTGAAGCTTTTTGCAGAACTTGATGGCGTAATATATTAACATGAAGTCATAAATTGTTCCAGCACGTCTGGAATAGCAGGATTTCAAATTCTTTAATTTATAAGCTCAATAAGATGCTACTAACTTTAATTTTCTTCTGTAAAAGTACTAGCAATCATTTCATTTGAATCTCATAGGTACGAGAAGCTGAATGGATGAGATGAGTTGCTTCATCATGAAATAATCTTATAAAAAAGCAAATTACGAATAGTTATCTCTTTTCTGTACTCTGAAAGTGAAGAAATTATCGCACCGTTAGGTGCATCAGACTATATTTGAGAAAAAATGCCAGATATCCAATGTTACGCGCAAAATCTTCCAAAACAATTTTTCCTGCTGTTTGACTTATAACTCTGTCTCTGTACAAGAGAAGGGTATGATATGCAACTAATTGTTGTAATTTACAGCCTCCATTTGTTTCTGAGATATTCTATTTTCTTATTCGTTTCATTCACCTCCATAATTTCTACTTTTTCATGTTTCTAGACGAATAACAATTAACTCCCGACTATTTCAGCAGTCTTCGAAGATGCAGTATTTGCAAATAGCTGGCCTCAATTGCTCAGAGAATAAAATTTTGTAATTCCATTTCGTTTCATTTATCTCCAAAATTGTATATTTGAAAACAGTCATCCTTATTACTTCCTAATAAGGTAGGACACAACATGAATAATAAGGAAACCTGGAGAAACTTCGAGTTGTTAAGGACTGTTTCCAAAAAAGGATGCTGTGAGGTGTGAAGTGAAATGCAGAGGAAACACCTCCTAATACGATTTAGATTTGTTATCGATATCATGATATGAAACATACCTGACAACCATTCCTTTCCGTTACCACGGCGCAATCCAGACCGGTACATAACATTGGTGGACAATTGTCAACAATTAATTTACCCAGATCCGCAATTACTGCTTTCTGATTTCCTGAAGTGAATTATTCTTGCTTGTTCCTTAAATTTTAATCCACTAAAACTTTCACTTTAAAAAAATTGAAAAATTACCGAAAATTCCTAGCACGGTGAACAAAGCAAAATTCCCAGAAAAAAAAAAGGAAATTGAAAATATCCATTATATTACTAAATAATGGAATTTTGAACTATGAACATTTTTTTGTTCGAAATTTCTGGAATTAAAATGGCAAATGATCTTTAATAAATGAAATGAGGAATTTGAAAACAAAAGAGAATTTCATTAAATTTCTGTATCACTTCGTGCATCACTTATTCTCCTGAAAGCCTTGATTAACAGCAATAAAACCTGATTTAAAAGGCATTATATCAACTAGCTGGTATGAAATCTTAATTACTCATCGTCAATACAATCTCAAACCCTTTTTAATTATTCTATTGCATTGTTTGTAAAATTGATTTCATCACAGAATATATTTAATAATTCATTTTACTGTAAAGTGTGCAGTTGTCAAATGATCAATTTAATACGGAAAGAATTTTTATTCACTGAAAAGTGATTTCAGTTATCCAAAAGAAAAATGATTTGTTTCAATCATGTTAAGAAGTTTCTGAAAGAAGTGTCATGGCAAAATGGCTTAGATTTTGACACGAAATCAAATCTAACGCAACCAAGAAAATTCCAAAGCTACGTTGCCACCGCAAAAAGCTGAAAAAATGTAAACTTGTCAACATTTCACATCGTAACTGACGTTCTAGCAACAATGAAATGAATGGATTTTTTTTTCAAAATACCATTTTTAAAATACATTTAAAATTTTGTTCGTAACCCATTGATATGATGTTTAAAAACTTTTAAAAAAAGATAGATAGTTGCTAAGAGTACAAACATGAAACAGGTGCCGCTGTACATTTATTTATCCAATATTCCATTTAAAATACAAACTTCCGAACTTACTGTGTGATCGAAGGGCGAAGATCATAACAAGGGACAAAAGTATTTGCAGGATATGTAACTTCATTGTTGTCATTAATGTTGTTGAACTGAACTGTAAATGCTAGAAAAATTGAAACGTTTCAATACGATGGATTCATTGAAAGAAGAATTCTCGAAGGTTGCGTTAATAACGAATGTTGCAGTGCAGAAAGTAAAGACGACGAATATAGAAAACTAAAGATTTGTAGCTCGAAAATGAAGAAAAGCAACACTTTCTTGCATTGCGAAGAACTGATCACAGAGAATTTCTATCGTGTCACTTACTTTTCTGTCTATGCGCAATGGGTGTATGTTTGCAAGACCTTGAGTTTATTGAAAACACGGAATGCGCAATGGGTGCGTGCTTGCAAGTAAGACGTTGAGTTTATTGAAAACACGGAATGCGCAGTGGGTGCATGTTTGCAAGTAAGACGTTGAGTTTATTGAAAACACGGAATGCGCAGTGGGTGCATGTTTGCAAGTAAGACGTTGAGTTTATTAAAAACACGGAGCTGATATTTTTAAAATTTTTACCGAAGCTTCTTAGGTGCACAGTGTGATAGAGAAACTGATGGTAACGCTGTGACATCAAGAATTTCAAAAAGGAATAGAAACTTTTTTCATCCTTTTTGGAAAAAACAATTACCATTGAAAATAGCTTTTCATACAGTGTTTGAATTGCTGAAAAGAAGTTTCAAAAGCCAATTCAGCTTTTTTTGTTTTTGTTTTCATTTTGGCAGAATATCTATCTATAAAAGATTATTTCTGAACGGGAGTCGCAAGAACAGCAGTGGCAAGTAGTAACGATAATTGTGCTATAAGAACAGAGTACAGCAAGTCCAGCAAAAATTTCTGCGCAATTGGGGTAAAATTTGAAAGATGACAACTAGAAACGTCTTCGGAGATACGTCCATTCCTTTCTCATCCTCACCATCTCCTAACTACAAACAAGTTTTAAAAGCAGCCCTGCCCTCCCTTCCCCGCTTTGTATTGTTTCGACTTTCTGGTTTTGTGATATTTATCCGGCCAGGGAACATGAATCACTTTTGTTTTATACCGTCTTCTCCAAACTAACTCCTTTTTCATTTAGACTAATTGACAACAAATCAGAAGTTTAACTGAAATCTCGACGTCACCAGCCCTACCAATCATCAGTATAATGTATCCTCAATTATTCTACTGTATCAGTGTACCGCGTACACGAAACATTCCTTTAAAGATGACGACATGAGAATGAGGGCTTTTTCCGCCAGTGCTTGACCCTATGAAATTCATTCTGGCCAAGTTGAGCTTCAATGATGAATTTCTTATCGCATTACCTAAGAGCGGTAGTTGGCACTTCCGCTAAAGTAATGGGCTTCTATGAATTCCTTAAAAGAATATCGAAAATACTCGAAGCTGCCTAACAGAGTATCGGTTTGATTCTCCTCCTTTATAGCTGGCCATTCCATTTGATTCACCACTACCTGTGCCAAGGGTCTCAGAATATGCATGACTTAGTTTTTTATATATATATGATCCAATGATTAAAATAAAAAACATGCAATTGTCTGATGTTTAACATACTATTTCTAAACATTCAACCATTGACTATGCTTTTGCTATGTTTCAATGTCTTCAGTGTCCTGTACAAGAGCGGATGCGAAATTTATCAGTAAGAAATAGAAGGCATAAATTAAATCATACTTCAACATTAACAATAATAATTTTTAATTTGTACAAAGAAGTGACGTATGACTTGGAAAATTCATCAACAACAGACAAGTTTTTAAACCTTCTTCCAATAACCTTACAAGAGAAATTTTTTTCGAAATGAATGATTAAGATTAAATGAATAGGTTCAGCAATAAAATTTTAAAATAACAGCAGTCTAATCAGATAAACTGCAAATGATTAAAGAAGATGTACATTTATGCAGAGAGAGAGAGAGATCAGTGATTAAAAAACAGTGACTAACTCGATATCACTTTTTTGTTGAAAAAACAACTGCCTCGAAAAAATCCCACTTTTTAAAAATGAAAAAACCCACTCTATTCAACACAATAAGTCAGTAAAATCGTATGAATAGAACAGTGCAATCACAAAAGTACAGGTTCAAAAAATATTAATTTAAAGTTTGTAACAAACAACAATCAAGTGTAAAGAAAGATCTTTATTAAAAGCACCAAAGAGCCCAAATTTGAATCCACAAACCTCATTTAATATGAAGTGATAAAAATGTAAATGTGTAATATGAAGTGATAAAATGTAAATGTGCAAACTGAGATGAGCACTAAGAAATAAATGATACCGATCTATAACCTAAAGATGAATAAAATGCGAATTCAACTAAAATTTGCGCCACACAAGAGATTTTCTTAATACGTATGTGATAAAACTAGAACTGAATACAACCAGTCTTATGATTTCATTTTAAATGGTTTCCATCAAATCTTTTTTCAAATAACTTACAGAGTACAAAATTGTTTGCAACAAATCACGAAATCTTTGAAAGAGAATCCTTTTGAAAATATAAGATAAAGGCATACTTGGAGCATATCAAATCTACATCTATTGGCGCGACAACATCATCATCGAAGAGCAACCATTGTTTAGTGCTTTGATTACGAACCACTGCTGTGTAATGCCCGCTATTCAAGCTTCCTTTGTGGTTCTGAAAACCTGCACTATGAATGGTTAAGAATGAAAAATTAATTAAAGTTTACAGTAAATACATACACCAAAAAAACGACTGGAAGATGATTACGAATCACTGCTGTACTAAGAACAATAACCATGTAACAAAAGCATTCTGTTTTAAGACCACTTGAATCATCGCAACCTTTAGTTTCCAAATTATTATGAATGTTTAATGAGTAGAAACACTCCTTTTGATTTATGCAACAATTTCAAATTCCTTGGCTTAATAATCTCCGACAATGACCGTTTGAAAGAAAAATTCTAAGCAATAAAAATAGCTGCCGCTTGGACGAAATGGACAAAAAGTACAAGAGAAATCACTTAAGATAAGAAGACAAAGTGATCGCCCTCAGTCCAATTGCTAATAACAAGAGAAATAAAACACAACAACTGGCATCTATGGAGCCGAACGCACGGAGACGATGCTCCACCAGTAACGGACCCTGCAACCTATCAAGATAAACGGTACGAAAAAAAATTATATTATATTATATATATTATTTTATCTATTATCGGCCATCAGTCCATTCCGAACTTTAGCGATTTGATGAATGAAGGAT
>JABVXS010001387.1:0-15316 GCA_013365335.1 Madathamugadia hiepei | reverse complement strand
GCAATCGAATGCCTTGCTGTAATCAACAAAACAGAGGCAGAGGTTTTTGGTTGTGTTCTTTGGCCTTTTCCATGATCCATCTGATATAGGCGATTATTTCTCTGGCTCCGCGTCCTTTTCTGAAACCGGCTTGTTCTTCAGACAACTCTCTTTCTTCTTCTCCTTCTTCTGTTAGCGTTTGTCTCACTGAGATGCGGGATTCGCTACTTTGGACAACTTTCTTTCTACATACGGTATTAATCTACCCTGCAGAATTTTTAACAGGATTTTGCTGGCGTGTGACACTAGCGCAATTGTCTTGTAATTTCCACATTCCGTGGCTGCGAGAGTCATGTAATGCTAATTTGTTCTATTCAAATTACAGCTAAGCAGGATCTGTGGTGTTGGTGATCATATCGCATTATCAGTAGTAAGTCAAGAAATAATAATAATTTCTGATAAATAGTGCCTTTTGACGAAGAACCTCAAATTTTCCTCGCCAAAATTTTTTAAATTCTTTTCAAATTGCTGTTCATATTATGCAGCAGAAAAAAGCATTTCCGTTACAAAGAAAACCGAAATGTAAAAAAGATCACAAATAACCGGAAAGATCCAAGGAAATTAAAATTAATCAATTCCAATAATGCACTTTCCCTATTTGTTGTTTCCTGAAAGAAACTATTCCATTGGTCAAACTTCAGGATTTATTAATTTCATCTTATCACCGTGTTTATTCCAAAGTCATCCTGCTTCATGTGATAGGTTCATTATTTTATCACATTTATTGTTCAAGTTAATTTAAAAAATTTCTATGCGTTTCTCACCGAATCACATTACTTTTCAGTGACAATGATAAGAAATCATCAAATATAAAAGCTTATTCAAATTATTTTAATTAGCGACAGAGAATGAATGATTGCTATGCGGTAACATGCAATCCAACTTGTAGTGATATGATGTTTTCTAACTGATGTCATTCATCACCTTCACTGCAAAAAGCACGTGATACTTTGTTGTCCACTTCATTAATCATACAATAACTTCCATCAAACTTATCAACCAACAAAAACTTTTTTGGCAAAAAACAAAGTAATTCGCTCGTCCAACATCAAACATAATAATAAAATCTTTTGTTTCGTGTCTACTTTATCGGCAGTTTTTTGTTCGGTGACCTATTTAATATCTCACTGTTTTAATTCCTTCCGTTGACCTTCAAATGACAAAATTTTCTTAACTAACGCAAAAACAAATTTACTTTTATTTAGCTTGACATTTCAATAATTTTCTTCACTATTTTGATGCTGTCGTTGAACAATTGAAGAACAATTGCGACCAAAAAATGCTGGGGAATATTTAGAGTTTAAAAATTTTGCTTTATACTCAGTTGAAGGTTGTGAAATTGATTGAAATTTTCTTAAACTAACATTGCAATAACGTATTTATCACATCTGATGCAACATATTACTGTTCTTCTCTGTTCAGTCGATTTCTCAGCTAGTTTCCTCCTGTCAATGGCTATAAACATATATATATTGAAAACTCAACAAAATTAAAACGCACAGATCATGCTATCAACCAACAACATCATGATCAGGTGATTTCTGAAAAGTAACAACAGATGGAGCAAGCACAGCATTGTTTATTTAACTGCATATAAGAAAACAGGATATGAAAACATATTAAACTTTGTTCAAATCCAAATCATTTCAACTTTTTACATCTTGTTACAAAAACAGGGAAGAGATGAGTGCATTGCGTTAACATTTAATAAACAACCTGCAAATTTTCGTTTGGAAAAGTTAGGACCATTCTCCAAAAGTGCTAATGAACAAAAGAAAATAATGGACTGTATTTATAGTTCAAAAAAAAAAAAAATCAGCACTTTGGAAAATTAGTTCACATTGCATACAGTGATTCAGGAAACATTCGTTAAGATATGACGGTAATGAAATATTGAAGTTTCTGATGGAAAACTAGAAACTAAACTTAAAAATTATGCAACTGTGAAAAAATTGCATTTTGTGCATTCAAATAGGAAAAACTGTCTTATATTCAAATCTAAATGTAAACTTTGCGCTCTCAAAACCTTCAGCAACTACAACCACTGGATAGTTGAGTTGTTTCCCGATGATCCAAGCGAATCTGATCCGGAAATTCCGGAAAATCATGCACATCCTGTGCTTCGCGGGTTAAAGCATCACGAGCAATTTCAATAAACGCCTGCTCTACGTTTACAGCTTCCTTTGCAGATACCTAGAATACATTGTCCACTTTAAAACAGACACAGATGGTAAAATCTTGTAATGGTATGCGCAGATAAAGTTTGGACAATGAAAACACAAAATTCACAACTAAGTGGTCTACTATTCCATCCCGGATAATTTTTCAATGGTTAGGTTTTAATGACCTGTACATTTTTTCGAAGTATTTCAAATTTCAGCAATCATCCCAAAACTCAAAACAGATGTAAAAAAATTGAGAAAAAAGGCACCAACCACATTACTCTTAACATCCACAATAAAAGACTTTAGCTTCAAATTTTATCAAATCCAACAGAGTTCTTGAATACGTATTAGCAAAATATTGCATGTCTAACCTCATAATATTTGATATTGTTTTTTGTCTGGCACCATGCCTGGGCTCGTTTGGCATTAACAGCACGTCTACCTTCTAGATCAACTTTATTACCCAACAGTACAAATGGAAAATGTTCTGGGTCGCGTGGACTGAAAGACAAATAACATTAATAACTCTTCCTGTTCCACCAAAGCTAACCTGTTACTTCCCTAACTCTTCCTGTTCCACCAAAGCTAACCTGTTACTTCCCTATCTCGCAGATACTGTAAAAAATAAAGACAAAAATTTCGAGATTTATATAAAGTAATTTTTAACAAAAAATGCTTTTCTCAATGAAAGAAAATGTCAGTAATGAGACATCAAACAAACTGTACATGAACTTGCAAAAAGGATTCGAAAAATGTTGGACATGGAATCATAGATCTTCCCAGAATTCTTTAGAACGCAAAACCACAAATCTGTGTTCTTATTAAATTAAATGATTGCTCCAGATGTAACCGGCATATAGTGTATATATGCGATTTTCTTATAACAAACCTAGCTTGAATCAAAAATTCGTCTCTCCATGATTCAAGACTTCTGAAAGAACTGGCATTGGTGATATCATAAGTAAGCACACAGCAATCCGCTCCTCTGTAGAAAGCAACACCCAACGATTGAAAACGCTCCTGGCCAGCTGTATCCCATATCTGATAAAGAGAAATTTTGAACTTCATAAACCACACACTTACATAACACATGTGTCCAATAATTTCCGACGTAAGTAAAAATCATGGAACCGTCAAAAATTTAAAAAGATATCGACAAACCTAACTGATAGCTCTTATCCTTCCTAATCAATTATAAAACATGAGTAAAAACGTATGCGCAGTAACATTTAGAACATAACCAGCCTTGTTTAAACACTAATTAAGACATTGGAAAAGCAAATTTCAAAACTGGATTGTAAATAATGCATAAGCTTGATCGAAATATGATACAGATACACGTGAATCATTTGATGTTTCAAAACTAGCCCTCCCTTTCCATCAGTTGATCAAGCGATTCATATCCCGACAATGAAAAGGTTGCGCTTCAAAATCTACTAAACAACGCATGTCATCTATAATGACTCTTTAGAATTTTGATTTCGGAATGATCTGGAAGAAAATGTAAAAGCCTATCAACCTGCATAGTGACAGTTCGGTCACCAACTGATATATCCTTTGTTAGGAAATCGGCACCAATTGTAGCTTTATATTGATTACTGAACTTCTTGTTTACATACTGGTTCATTAGCGATGTCTTGCCAACGCCCGAATCACCTAATATGATAACTTTGAGAAGAGCTTTTTTGCGACCACCGCCTGGTGCTGACATTGTGATGAATCCCCGCAAGCAAACTGAAATAACTGTACAATATCAAAGCATGTCAAGTCTAAGCCTTTATCGACCAGACGTACTGAAAGTGAAGGTTATGAAATGCTTAATTCAAGAAACTTGATAGAACCTGGAAATGCAATGGACTTTTGTCATGAAAATCCCACATTAAAAACGAAGTTCCCGTTCAGTGTTTGACATTGATAAAAAATCAGTGGAGCATTTTTTTGAAATTGTAGAAGCTCATTTCGATGAGCACAAAAAATGGTAACAATCATTAAAAAGTGAGGTGAACTACAAATATACATCCACTGAACCAATGCGAAGTTCTACACAAATAGCTTGTACAGTCGATCAGCAATCATGAATCACAAACAAGTCATTCAAATTTATACTTTTTTTTTATCAATAAAATCGTTTACTTTCCAAATTTCTTTTTTATCCATGGGAAATAACTTTCATCTTTACCACTCTCAACAAACAAGGTGTTAGGAAGCCATTCTATCCTTATAAACACGACCCGAAGCATGGCCAGATTCGCAGGCTTGTTGGAGAATAAAAACGAATTTAAAATGATCTCAGCAGATACTTGGGAGGATCCTGCAAAACTTCCAAAAAGAACTTCTGGAATTTATCTCTGATAAAATCACTGGAATTACTGCAAAAGTCCCTCCCATGAAGTAAATAATACAATACATTAAATAACATTTCCCAACACATGCATGAGGTTGTCATACCGCATTTTGAAAGAAAGTTTGACATTTAATAAACACTAACGCTTGCGCGAAACCACCACTTTCATCACAAAACTGATTTAAAAGTGATGACCACTTGTGGTGAACGGCCTTATTTATCAAAAATACAACTTGAAACGTATTAAGAAGTGTTAAAATACGAATTTTACAAGTTCCATCATTTTTTCCTTACAACTACAGTCACTTTTGATTTCATCAAAGTAATCAGCAGAAAAAAAAAACAGTAGCAATGGGTCAATACAGCAGTTACGTACGCCACTGCAAACAATTCCTTCATAGCTGAAAAGGAATCTAAGCAAACTCATGTTATGCAAATTTATACTAATATATTTGGAATTTATCCTTGTGCGAAAACTTCCAACCAACGCTTAACAAACATCAAAGATAACTGCAGTGACAGCGAAGAATAATACCCAGCTGTCTGATTTCTGAACTGCGTGTGAATTTCACAAAGTGGAAAAATCAAAAATACGTGTTAATGTAAAAAACAATGTGAAACACGGTGCATTGTTCGTTATAAACAACCAAGGCAGCACGAAACACCTCTTTGCTTATTTTAAAAGAGAATATAACAGCGATATGAATCAGAACCAACACATATGGGACGAGCAACAGCTGAGAGCACAAACGGAGCGACGTAGATAGTGCGGAAACATTGCAAACTGATAAGGAAACCCTTGTCCTACCATTTTTTCTTTAACAAAACCTAACTTCACGTAATTAATTAAGTTTTCCGCCACAGCGATTGATGAACATCTGAGGAATAAATTAAGCACAAAAGATTCACGCCATTTCCAAAGCGTATGGACCAAACCAAACAGTCCTAATAGCAAGCGATTTCTGATCTTTTTCACAGTCTCGCGACAGGTAAGGACCAACAAGCTATGGTTTATTGATGCAAGCAGTGAGCTCCAGGATGATAAAATAACCGAAAAGAAGACAGTAGACTACCACCTTCCAATATTATACGGACTGAAAACAACCACACGGTGCATGGGAAATGCAGCAAGAACCACACTTAGAATAAAGCATGAATGGAAAAAAGATGTTCTGCATCCATTCTTTCCAAGTTAATAGTACGCCATTTTAAGTAATGGTTAATACTGGTAGTTAAATTATAGTGAAGTCTCGCTACAGATAAATGATAAAGTTAGTTCGAAGTCTAGAAAGAATATACTGAGCTGTGGTTGTAAAGCTTCCGGCAAACCTTAATAACCTGCCTAAACATTACGAACCATTTTACTGACAGCAACCAACAACAGTCATAAATTAAAGACCACATCACTTACACCAAATACCGTACCCTGAGATTTGTTACGAAACAGCAATAATTCAAATTCACCATCTAATGTAGCACAAAAGCACCCCTAAACTATGCGGCCAGTAATTGAATTCAACCGTTAGACTAATTAGTGAACTGAAGCAAGTGTTGATGCCAGGTTAATTAGTGAGACAACTATTTCTTGAAGTTTACTAAGTTTGCAGCTCAAAATTTTCAATGTTACAGTATTGTTAATTAATCTCAAATTCCATGAACATCGCGTTTCTTTGTACTTTGCCGTAATCACTGCACAAGTTTCATCCAGCAGTTGCTCAAACATTAAGTTGTCCTCTCTGCTGTCTTGTTTGTGTCTATGAGTATAACAAGCATTATGTTACGTTAATAAAATGAGAAATGGAATTTGATGGTTCGTTGAAGGAAGTTCAAAATACTCAACAATATCTAAATAATTGTTTGTGGATGAAAAAAGTTTCCGTTCAGATGAGTAGTTCGTGAAAAATTGGATGAAATTAATAACTAGATTTACAGTGAAGATACAGTAATAGCAAATATAGGTAATACAACAGCGGGCAGCTGTTATGCTTTGAAGACCAGAATTTCAAGAGACCTTGCAAATTGCAGTTCACAATTAAAGAAGCGACTTAATTAGGAAAGCGAAAAACTAAAGTTAAACGTTAGTTAAGTGTATGAATATTGAAGTTGCTAAAGCTGCCTAAGCCATATTTTGTTCTGACAATTAAACTCGAAAATCTTCAAATTCATCTTCATCCAGTGAATATGTATCGTTTTCATAGAGAAGTTGTTCATTACTTTATTGCATTTTTAGCAAATTATTTATTTAGCTTCTAAACTGAGAACTTTTTAACTTATCGAGTTTTTTCTTTCTCTATGTTTTAGATAGCTAACGTGAAGACAAAAACAAAATTTATTTTAATTTTCTTTCAAATTTCCAGCTTCATTTATTTCGTGCTATTTTTTTCTGTTTCTCACTCTTCCTCTCCTCCTTTTCCGTACTTCTTTTCTCCTGCTCAACATTTCAATGCAAATAGAATATGTAATCCGAATTTCGATTCGTGTTTTAGTCCTATTTTGAGGTAAATATTGATGCTCCAATTTCTGCTTTATCTAACTGAAATTCAGATGTCTTGCCTAGGTTGATTTAAATTTTATTGTTAATTTGCAGGAAATGGATAGACCACTGTTTATAGAAAGTCAATGCATTCTAAACTATCCCTCAGCACTTTGCTTAATTACAAATAATCTCTGTTGTAAACTGACCTCAACCTGGAGGAACTCTTTGTAAAATTAGCCTGCTCTTAATATAGCTGAACAAAACGATTCTAGCAGGACCTTTTCTTTTGATACTGTTGAAATCAGTAGATCCCGTACTTTGCTTTCCTCCAAAGAAGAATAATACAACCCATCGGACCAATGAACACTTCACGGACTAAGCAGAAAGAAATCCCTCAGACCTCTCATTGCTTCAGGAGATTCCATTTCATTTTATCACACTGCACTCTTCTTATCTAACTAAGCTACGAAACGTTTGGCAGAAATTTCTACCTTATCAGACATTATCATAGTTGCTGATCAACCCCTTCAATTATTACAATATTTACTTGTCATAACTCTAAGGTAGAAGCATTGATGAGCATCAACTTAAATCTAAGCTTTGGTATTAACAATTGTAATTTTGAGAGAAAGTTTTTGAGAAACTTGATATGATCTGGCAATGATGTTCTATGTCATCCTTCATTTCCCCTCTTTCAATGCAAATTTCATTTTTCTTTCAGCATTATTACTCTTACCAATGTCACTATTACTTGTGTTCGCACTTTTCGGGTCAATAATTCCGCAGGTAAAGTTGAATAAGATAGCAAATTTAAATTATTTTGGGAACCCCAGTAGCTCACAATTGAGGAAAGATATTGATTACTAAGATGAGTTTTGGAATAAACTTTCATTACCAAGTATGTCGCTTTCATCAATTGGCATTGTTGCTAGAATTTTAAAAAATTTTCAAATTTCAATGATTTCATAATTTAGCAGAAAATTTCTGCGCCTACAAACTTCAATTTTATTAAATGAAAAGACTGAGAACTGAATAGTTTAAAACATCTTTCTTCCTTTACTGTTTACTTTTTGAAATATTGCCTATTTAAAATGAAATGATCGCCTCTGCTGGCAAAATAACAAAGTCAATCTTTGTTTAACAGTCATGTACATTGCAAACTTCATTTCCATGTTCGACGTGCTTTGTGTAATCAAAGCTTTTCAGAAAGTTTGCTGCTAATCATTTCTTCAAACATTTAATTAATTAATTAATTAATCATTCACTATCAATTCTTTATCATTTCTTTTATTCTCTTCAGTAACAGTGAAACGTGTAAAGAAATAATTCTTCCGTTCAATTTCCATTCCAATGAAACAAACAATTTTAATTGCTTTGATACTTGAAAAGAAGGTGCGATTGGGTAGGAATCGAATCGATTGAATTGTGAAGAAGCAACGTAAAGCTCAAAGTTTTCAAATGATATTTTAGATTTTTTAATGAATTTTACTAGGACAAATAAAACATGCAAGTTGTTCAGTTAGGGCCTTGGAAAGAAACATATGCAGCAATTAAAAAAAGTGCCATTAAAATTTTTTCAATCTTTCTTTGATCTGACTGAATTGCATTGTAAGCAATTACTTTCAAAGCAATTCGATGAAGGCCTTTAAATGCATTTCATCATACTTCGAAATTCTTCGCTTTATTTTTACCTCTTCTCTCTCTTTCCCTCTTTTCTTTCTCCCTCTCCTACGAATCACTTCTGAATTTCTTTTTAATTTTCTGAAGTTGTTTTCGATAATTTTTCATACTATCAATGCTTCTTCAGAAAAGAATCGTCTCGCAGAATTTTTCAGCTAAGGAAGAAAAAATTTTGAAAAGATAATGTGCTGGCAGATGAACTGATAAGTCAAAATTTTGCGTTGTATTATTGTTAAACTTAAATTTCAATTGAATTCAACAAAAATTTTTCTACCAGTTTGATGTTTTCCTTTACAAAATTTAATGAATGAAATATACCATAAGTTCTAATTGTTTTCGAACTTTTTTTGATTGGAAAATAAAAAGTAATTATCAAATTAATATCAAATATTATAGCAGTTGATTTTTGCCTTACATTTACATCACTTTCTATTGAAACATAAGGACACATTTGGAATTTAAAACAGGCAAATTAATTCAAAATGAATGTATCCGTTAAAAGTGTCACGTGATACTTGTATTCGATGCAATGGAATGTGGGTCGGATTCGATAAATTCGATAGATTATCAATAATTAGTGACTAATGAAGTAATCATCAATTATTAGACGCATTTTCTTCATAAAATATTTTATAGTTCACTAGGCAATCATTTATGGTTGTTTCTTAGAAACTGCAAACATTTTAGCTTAAAATTTACTAAATGGATAAAATTAGCAGCAAATATTGATAAAGACTGTGACACATAGATCTATACTCGGTAGCTATTTGGTAGTTTAACTGCTAGCATATAAGGCCTGCTTCAAATTAATTTCTTTTAATTGCAAATGAAACGAGCAAGTTGTTTTATTTCTAATTTAACGTTCTCAAATGAAAAAAAAAAATCAGTGACTTTCATCAATTTTATTTCAAATGACTTCCCTTCTCTTGCCTTTCGTTTCCCTTAATGTTTTTCCACTTTATTCCTTTGTCAAGAAGGAAATGCTGTAATTAAATAATATTTTCGAATGACAGTGAAATAAATATTGAAAAATAATCTGCATTTCCGGTTATATTTCTGTTTGAAGGAAAACGTTTTGGATTATACTTCACACATCCTTCCTCAAAATCGATTCACTTTTCACACAAGTTCAGTTTTCGGCCAATTTCTATCCATTTTTTAAATAATTACGCTTTTCTTTTTAGAGCGCTTTTCTTTTTTTCAGAATTCAAAAGTTCTCAATTTGTTCGAACGATGAAAGTTTCGTCTAATTTAGGGCAAAGGACTCGTCAAACTGCTGAAATTACTGCCTAATCTGCATAGCAGTGGACCTGGTATTACAATAATTCCTCAGTTTAAACTACTTTAATTGTCAGATTGCATCGTCTAGTTCTGATCGCTCTAATATTTTCAAATATCTTCGCAATGAATTTTCTTCAATTTTTTAATTTCAGCAGTTCTCTAAAAAGCACAAACTTCAGCTTGGAATTAAAGTTTTAGCAAATCGAACTAGCACAATTGAAAGTGAACAATGAGTAGCAGGGACAGCGAAAATAATCTGAGAAATACCAGAAGCTGTTGGTGGAGTACAAAACGACAGTATCGATCGGTTGCATTTGGCACGTGGAAAGTTGCTGGTAATCGAGTTTTGTCTCTCAGACGCGGTGTTTCCGAAGGTGAAGGACAATTAATTCGGTTAGTTCAATTTGATTTTTCTTTGAATTAGCTTTTATTTAAATTCAAATTTTATCATATGATTGGATAATAAGGATTGATCGGCAAAGCAGAATGTTTTGGCCAAGAAATATTATTAAAGAAAAGTTATGGAATAACTTGTTCTGCTGATTTATGTTTCCACTTCGACATTCCTCGCTTACTCTGTACCTTTCAATCCACTCATGATAAACTTTTCTTCATCAATTTCCATACTAACATTTCAAATTCAAAAGCTAAGAACAGTCAGGAACCGCCCTTACTCAATCCTTTCAGTCAGGAACCGCCCTTACTCAATCCTTTACATCTATCGGAATAAATAGTACAAATTTTGCGGTTTTCACTAAAATCCGTTATTTTAGCATAATTTCTGAAAAGATTTATATTCTGTTCATATCAATCAGAGGTTATAAGAAACATATCCAAGGATCCAATGCAACGCTTCTTCTTACCTTTCTTCTTTTGGCATTCAATCACGAATTGTCACATCAATTTCTCGCACTGAACTTGCCAATTAAAAAACTTCTCAAAGGACCGCACTATCTCACCTTATTCGCATAATTCATCGCAACGGTTACTCAGTCAGTCGCAAGCGATTTATCGATGCCTTATTTTATGCAAAAAAAAAAGGAATTCCCCACCTAATCTTAAAAAAAAGAATTTTCGAGAAATTTTTCAAGTCAACAATTTAAGAGATATAAGTGAATTCGTTGAATTTGCACATGAGGCATTTTGAAATTATTGCCTTAAATTGGTGGAAATTTATTTAATTCTTGGAAAAGAACCGGTAAAGTGCACTTAAGCGTTAATTGATGCGGTATAATCAATCAACCATCAATTCGAAAATCACGGACCGATTTTATCTTACTCTCTTTTATGTCACTCAGTCTTGTTGGATGAATGCAAACCTGAACCGGTCATTGTTACCATTGCTAAAATATGATGCGGAAAGGTTAGATCATGGTTTCCCTGCACTCTCTTTCTTTTATGAACTTGAAATTTAGGGTAAATGTGAAACTGTTGCATTCTTATCGATTCATTTCAGAGAAGTATCTTTCGAGAGGCACTCACTTCTGTCTTTCAGAAGGTTTTACTTATACCTCTGAAAGACTCACTCGGCAATCAGTCGTTATTTAGGTTAGAGAAATGAAGTTAATCCACCAAATTAATTCCAACCACCAACTTTGTTCAGTGCTTAAACTTGAATTTCAACAACTTGACAGAGAAAAGATGGAAAAGTAATTTTCACTATTTTTATTAATATTTTGTCGAGAACACTTGAAATTTGTAGGAAGGAAAACAAAGGTTGTCTATGTGGAAAGATATGTTGTAAAATATTTCAATGCAATTTATATGAAGCTTAAATTACATCAAAGTTTTTAGTTTACATTTCAATACTTCCTCGTCTCATTTATTATCATTTCCTATCATCAATCAAGCATGAAATTTTTGAAAATTATTTGTAAATTTCATATTTTCGTGGATATTTCTTGAAAGCTTTCAAATGAACGGCAAGAAAAAGAAAAAAGAATTATAGGAATTCGAAAAATGGATGTTTGATAAAAGAAAAGTTTTATACGAATTTGAAAGTTGAAAAAAGAGATATAAAAGTCTCACAGCAATAAGTTTATCGTTTTGATAAATAAGCTGCAGCTTGTTGTGATCAATTATGTTTTCACAGGTGTATTCACAATGAAATTCGAATCTAACATTTGCAATAGCAAGTGTAGATATGATAATTTATGTAATAAAATATGTTCAATAAAATTAATTTTAGATTTTCTAATTTTCTTCTCAACTGATGACCTCGCAGTTGCAGGAACACTTCCATTGTTTCACATTTTCCAGCGTCATTTAACTTCCTCATTATTTATCAGTGATTAAGGATGAATTGTTGTTAAATTGAATTTCCCAAATTCCGATCAAATTTTCAGTTCCAAGCATTGGTTGTGCTATATAAAATAACCAAAAGCAGTATGAATGTTATTTCATTTCCATGGAATCTGTCCACCAAACTTCACTGCAACTCTCTCTATAATTGCCAAAATTTATCCTTTTGAAATTTCACATTAAAAGTCACTTACACATTGAATCCTTTAAATTTGAATTTGCTGCCATTAATTTTCATTCATCTATTGACCCATTACTTTCACTGGTTTATTTATTATAGAAATTTCAAAATTTTAAATAAATTGGTTTTGTTTGAGTGGAGGAAGGGACGACTCATCAGACCATTTTCAATGAAAAAGATCATACCGTCAAATGCCATGTTTACATATCCTTTCGTGATCTTAGAGGCAGGTCGATTTAGTAGGAGGAAGAATTGCAAGGTGTGATTGAGTAGAATATAGAGATAAAGATGAGGTCATTTCAGGTCAATTTTTGAAATAATCAAAGATGGAAGAAAAAAAGAAAACAAAAATTTTTTTTTCATTTGGCACAGTTTTGACTTTTTTGTTTTTTTGTTCATCAATTGATTTTTCTTTGTCGTATTTTTGGAGAGAAATTGTTAATTTTTGCTCACATAACGTTTACTTTAGGAAGTTGTTGATTAGATTTTAGTGAAATTTAAATAAACTGAGATTGAAGTTGTAACAGCTTAACCAATGACAAATGAAAAAGAGAGTTAGCTGAAATTTGTGAAAAATAAGTTCTGCAAATATATCAATCAAATTTTAAGAAATAATGTAAACAAACTTTGAAATCAACCGTAAGGGATGAAACTGATAGGAATTGATGATTTGAAATTGCTTGATTGCTAATTTTAAAACAAATTTAATTTCTCACTAATTTTGCAATTTTATGGAAATTTAATAAAAGAAACTTTCCGTTATGAATGCGTAGAGTAATATACTTTGTTTTGGAATAAAAGATGACAAATTTATGCGAAATTGTTTTTCATTTTCTCATTTTTCCATTAAAAAATAATTGAAAGCAACAATATATTAACAAGGAAATGATTTTTTCGACGATTTTAACTAATTAAAATATATTAATTAGTTCATTGATCGAAATGCAAAATGAACGAAAAGACTGCAAGAGACGGAGAGAAGAGGAAAATGTCATTTTACTGAACATTTCAGGCCCTTTCTTGCTTCAGTGAAAATCAAAATTCCTTTTTATTTTCTAATTTTCAAAACTTTTTTTTCATTTGCTATTGAAACGTTGAAATCGAGAAGTTTTCAATGTATTCATCAATTTTAATTTCAAAATGCCAAGTTTGATGATGAAATGGTGGTTGGATGAGATTTGATTTTTGATTTCAACTATGCAGATTAGTTTTGTTGGTTCAGCCAGTGAAATCAGTATCAGTGAAATGGTTTCATCAGTGTTCTTGATCTCTATATTTTAAATTCGGTTAATTTAAAAATTAAAATAGCTGCTAAAAGGTGTAAATTCAAAGTTCAACTTTTCCACTGAAGACTTTAATCTGCGACTAATCAACACTGATAAGATGATAATACATTCATAATTAAAATACAGCAACCCCTTTAGTGCCTTACAAGATTTGGCTTTCTAAAAAAAATTTTTTTGATCAATATTTGCGAAAAATTATAAGTTTGTTTTTTAATCTTGCAAAGATGAAATATGCACTCATGTCAATTTGGATTTTAAATTCCACTCGATGCCAAGTTCGGAATGAAAACGATCAATATTTGATTGAGAGATGTTCATTCCGTGGAATAGTAGGAATTACTTCGAACTTTTCCTGGGAATAAGCTTCGATCAGTTATAGAAAAATTCTATTTTCAAGAGTATCAAAGGCTCAGCCTAACAATTATTTAAATTTGTTTCTAATTTTTGTTTTGATTTTGCTATTGCTTTTGGACCAAATCAATCGCAAATTGAATTTCTGAAAAAAAAAATTTCAAAGACATTTTAAGTGATGAAATTTCATGAATCAGTTGCTAAATCGCATTAAATCTTTATGTCAAAACTTCTACTCGCGTCATTTTAAATTTAATTTTACTTGTGAACTATCTCCGCCTTCTTCAATGTCCTTTTTACTTTGTTAAACGCGAGAGATATTTGACCCTCAACTTTTCTCCAAATTGGCGAATATCACATTTTTATTGATTGATTTACATTCAAATCATTTTTGGCAATTATTGAAAGAAAGCAGTCATCAATTTATTTTTCAATTATCAAATTCAAATTTAAATTTAGTGTAAATTTTTATTTTAATAAAAGTGACCAGTTCGATTGTTTCAGTGTTTTTAATGCATTTACGCAAGCATGAAGTGAATCAAACTTCGAAAAATTGGTTCATCATCAGTTGAGACGAAGGGTCAAGCTAATATCCATGATCAGCTGACAGATAAGATCAAGCTATTGCTTATTATCAGTCTAAAAAAGATAGCATGCAAATCTTTTTGTTGCATATTCTCTTCCTTTTCTTTTAGTAATATTATGATTGCTTGTTCTAAAGCTATGATTTCAAAAGTCAGTATTAGAGAGTAATCTCACCTACCGTTCAAATAGTACCATTCATATTCTACCTGTAATACTTCTCCGAAGTGTACTTGAGTAATGAAATAAGTTGCCTCTTCCCGATTTTACAAAGTTCAATTTCAAGGTTTTCATTTACCTATTCACTTCGTGCATCATATTTAATTGCAACAACTTTCCATGCCACTCAGTTATACCAGTTTACTGTTGTAAATATATTTGAAAAATGTTTGAAATTTTTTAATTGGAAAATATTTTGGAACCATTGCTAGATATGCTCTCTTCTTCTTTCTTTTTCTTCATTTGTCCTACATGGTTGTAGGGTCCGCTACTGGGGAACGTCGTCTCCACGTCACGGTTCTGTGCGTCGTCCATAAGCCAGAAACCCTTGCTAATGATACGCATATACCAGGTATTGTCCATGCGCGTCATCCATGGAGGACGTCTTAGCATTCATGCGACTACTAGATT